>PPLU03000001.1:1200000-1500601 GCA_003706615.3 Gotozyma montana
CCAAACTGCAAAAATAGACACATCAAAAAGATTATCTGTCAAAATTATCTAACCGGGTTCTGTCCAGATGGTCCTTATTGTGATTTAGCACATCCAAAATTCGAATTATTACCAGAAAAATTAAGAATTAGACCAGACAGACCTGTAAATGCACCAAAGAAAGAAGTTAAGAAATCTGTTCTAGAATTACAGATTGAAGAAGAAAGAAGAAAAGCTGCTGAAGAGGCTAAGGGTCAAGCTCCCGAACAATCATGAATGATACTCATCATCAAATTTAACGACCGTTTACGAAATCATATATAAAAATCCATTTACCACGTGTACTACTTTAATTTAAGTCCATAATTAATAACCAAATTTGTAGCTATGTAATTTATTCATTTTCTATCTATTCTTAAAGATCTAGCTCTTTGTCTTTCACTAGGAGTTAAAACCCAATTTAAATCAATTTCATCATCCTCATCATCAAACCCAATAATCATTACTATTTGAGTTACTCTTATAAACTTATCCCTTAGATTATATCTTGAACTAGTAATTTCACCAATTATTCCACTGTAATCTCTCTCTAACTTGATTGAACCAAGTTCATTAACCTGACCTTCTAAAGACCATAGTTTCTGTTCTAGTAATTTAGAGATTGAAGATATCATTGTATGAATCAAAAGGTCATATATCTTTGGATCCAATACTTTGTAATAAGAAACCATAAGTCGATTCCATTGATAGATGAATTTCTGTGTAACCATGTTTTCGGACTCATCAAATGAACTTAATAGGTATTCAGTGTCTTTGAAACAATCGGTCAATAAAACCTTGAGTCTATTCTTCAAGACTTGATTGTATAATATATTCACGTTTTCGATAAGATTCTCTGTAATTTTCTTTGAAAATCCTTCATTTAAGTTGAATAACAATTTTTCCAATTTGCTAGAATCAGTACCAAATGGGAAATTTTTGGGTAATGATTCAATATTTTTCTTAAATAAGGTGTCCAAATATGTTTGACTTAATTGCAAACTATTAAGTAGAATAATGAACGTATGTAATCTTGTTTCATCACCATTGGCAATTTGGTTTAACGCATTAGCACCTCTTTTGAAAATACTTCCTAAGTTTGTATTCTGTTGCTGTTGTTGTTGTTGAAATTGAGAAGTCGATGTTGTAGATATGGTTAAAACCGTGCCTGATCTTGGATAGAAATCTTTAAGTCTTTTGAATAAAGTATTTAAATAATCTGATTCGACGATTTTTTTGATTTGTAGAATTAACGCTTTAAGACTTGAAGTTTGACCTGTTTCAATAGTTTGTTTAAGAGAGTTTGATAGGATTAACGTTAAATCATCAACAATTGATGAAATTGGTGCATTTTCAGGTGCAGTTGATTTTTTAGAAATCAATAAAGAATCCAAGCTTGGAGTGTCTTCCATTTGGAAAGATTCCTCTATTGATCTTCTAATGTAAAAAGTTATCATTTTTTCAAACAATGGTAAGAATTTAGTTGAGATTTTCTCAGTAAATTGACTTTCTAATATAGGTTTTGGGATCTCCAATGCTTTGACTTCTTCTTCTTTTGGTTTTTCTTTATTATTTGAAGACAGATTAGAATATTCATCCCATTTAAATGCAATAAATCTGCAATATAATGACCAATAGTTCAATAACGAGGAGAGCTCATTGGTTAGATCTCCAACCTCGATCGCAGTAATTCCTAGACCACCATCATAACTAGGTCTAGTCTCAAAACTTCTTCTTCCTTGAACGGGTGGGGTATTACTTCTTGAAGATTGTGTGGTTTTGTTTGAAAGGTATGGAAACTTGTATGAATCTATTTCATCAATGACTCTATCAAGGTTTCTCTTGTCATGGAAAGTATCAATGATCAATCCAGCTTGTGAATCTGTCTCCCTTTCCACTCGTTCTATGATGCCGGTCATTTGGTCTAGACCATAATATTTCCCAATGATATGTGAATGTTGATTTAACATCTTTGAGACGATTTCCAACAATTTCATTAGTGCTGCTGGATAAAATCCAATTATGTCCTGTTCTGACTGATTGGTAATGATGGATCTGCTTTGTGATGCAATAATGTTACAAATAAATTTTGAATAACTATCCAGCCCAATGGAACTTTTTCCAATCAAAGGGAAAAGTTGAAAGAATTTCGTCAAATTTTTAACATCTTTAGCCTCTGATGCTTTACTGAACTCTTCTTTAAACACATCAGTAAGCCCATCTATCCATTTCTCAAGAACTATATCTGGATTTTCAGGAACATCTGTTGAAGGAACAACACTGTTAATAAATTCACCTTGTATAGGTAATTTTCTAATTTCACTGATAGCTTTAGCTGCGGTTTCCCAATCTCTAAGTTCAATTGCAGAATTTGCAGCCAGTATGTTTCTTCTTAATGATTTGACTTGAGATACGTATTCCACTGTGTTTTTAATTCTTGATCTCTCACCATCCAACAACCTGATCCTGCTAGTGATCTTGGTAGCTAATGAGCCAGCATCAGTCAGCAAATCCACCAAAGAGCTTGAATCGTTCAAAGAAGTCGATATGGAAGTTCTCTCTAGTTCAAGTTTCTTACTCTCTTGAACATGACGTCTTGAATCTATGAAATTATCTAAATCGCTTCGTATGTCTGATTCAGTATTTTCAACCAATGTGATGAATTTGTGCAATTGGGAAATGTTGGTGATCTTCCCCAGAAGTCTCTCGTATTTGAGATATTCCGCTTCTTTCAGTTGTGCCATTGGACCTGGACTTTGACAATTAGCTTTAAATTGAGTTCCAGTGAGTGAAGTGATGTCTTTGTTTATGACAACTTGTCGAATTTGACTTTTCCTCGAGGATTTGAAAAATCGCGATTTTATACCAAAACAAGTTGGTGATCATAGAAATGTCTTCTTTATAACAATTAAATGTCACTGTCTACACGAAGTGGAATACGACGTTGAGTATTTAATCAGTACTTACATAACTCATGTTTTCAAATTCCTATTTACTTATTTTGTAGTTTCACTATTTTCAAGTTTTTTTTCCGCTTCCTCGTCTAACTCTTTCAATTCTTCATCCAAATCCAAATTTTCTTGAATGTTCCACAGTTCAGCATATAAAGAGTCTGGGTTCTTCAGCAATGATTGATGATCACCTTCTTCTTTAACTGAACCTTTTTGTAAAACGATAATCTTGTCAGAATCAGCAACTGTTCTCAATCTATGAGCAATGGAGATATTGGTATTTGAAGTCTCTTTGAACACACTTCTAATTGTCTTCAACAATGACTGTTCAGTGTGTGTATCCAAAGCAGATGTTGCCTCATCAAAGAAAGAAATTGGCGCTTTCTTCAATAATAGTCTGGCTATTGCTAATCTTTGCTTTTCACCACCTGAAATCATCATACCTCTTTCACCAACAATTGTGTTTAACCCATCAGGTAAATCCTTAATTAGTTTATCTAGTTTAGCTTCACTGATGACTCTATTAACATCTTCATCACTAGCTTCCAAATTACCATATCTGACATTTTCCACTATTGTTTCATTAAACAATGGTGTATCTTGAGGGACGACACCGATTGCTTTTCTCAATGATGTCAAGTCGACATCACGAATATCTTGACCATCAATTAAGATTCTACCAGATTGAATATCATAAAATCTGAAGACAAGTCTTAAAATTGTGGACTTACCACTTCCTGAAGGACCAACAATAGCAACTTTTTCACCACCTGGGATAACAAAGCTTGCATTTTTCAAAATTGGACGATCTGGATGATATCCAAAAGTAACATTATCGAAAACAATCTCACCTTTAGTCAACTGTAAAGGTTTGGCATCTGGTTTATTTTGAATCAATATTTGATTTTTTTGTAAAGTGAATAACGTTTCCATATCAAGTAAACTTTGTTTCAATTCTCTGTAAACAGAACCAAGGAAATTTAATGGAACTGATAATTGGAAAACCAATTGATTGATCAAGACCAAATCACCAACTGTTAAAGAGCCATTGGAAACTCCATTTGCAGCCATATACATCATTGCAGTCAATGCACTTGTGAAGATCATATTTTGGCCTGAATTTAAAAATGCTAGAGAAGTTGCAATTTTAATTGAATAATCTTGATATTTTTTCAATGCATTATCATACTTCAAAGCTTGATATCCTTCATTGTTGAAATATTTAACACTTTCAAAATTGATCAATGAATCCAATGCAACAGATGCCGCTTGATTATCGGCTTGATTAGCTTTTCTTCTGAAACCTGTTCTCCATGCCGTTGTTCTGATAGTAAAGACGGAATAGGCAATCATAGTTAACAAAGTTACAGCAGCAAATTGAGAACCATAGTTGTAAGTCAATATACCTGAAACAACAGTAATCTCGAAAGTTATTGGTAAAATATGGAAAACCATTGCCGTCAAGACATAAGAAATACCTTTAGTACCACGATCAATGGCTCTTGTAAGACCACCTGTTTGTCTGGATAAATGAAATCCAAGATCCAAATTCAACAAATGTTGAAAGGTGTTATGTGCAACTTTTCTAATTGCAGATTGAGCAACAGTTGCAAAGATTGCATTTCTTAATTCACCAAATATAACAGCACCAAATCTTGCACCACCATAAGCTAATATGGTACCACCAATAATTGCAGTCACTGTTCCTACTTCATTAGCCCAGTCAATGTTCATACCATCAATGATAGACTTGAAAAAGAAAGGAACTTGAACATTCAATAGTTTTGAAACTATCAAGAATGAAAGTGCAATAACCACTCTTATCTTAAATGATAATTTATTCTTTGGCCATAAATATGATAAAAGATCTTTAATGATCCTCAATTGTGATAATTTTTCTTCTGATTGTCCATTTGTTCCCACTGGTGTCTTTTTAACAACATTTTTCAATATATTTGAACTAGATATGAATCTATTAGCCAAAAACCGATTGGATATTATACTTGTGTTGTTTGTAAATATTAAAGATCTAGGTTTGGCTCTGGTAGACAATGCACGTGCCTGAGAAGCAGTTCTCAAGCCCAATTGTCTGAGCTGACCCACAGACGATGCCAGCTTGGCATTTCTTAGAGGAAATAGCCTGAGACTCATCGACACAGAGCTGGAACTGACTAATAAAAACTCGAAAGACCTCTTTTAATCGGTTTTTAAAGCCCAGTTTTTCAAACAAATTTAAATTTAGTGTGGATTACAAATGTTGGCCCTACCGCGGATTTAGATCGGAAATCGGACCGTTCTACATAAACTAATTGATGAGACGTGCATTCACTCTGGTTTCTCGAGTTTGCTTCTGCGTCTGTCGCGTCGTTGGCGTCGGTGGTTCTCCACCAGTTTCGTCTTGTCCAGCACGTTTTTCACCGGTTCTTCAACACTTTTGTGTCTTCTTTTAGAGCTTTCTCGAGCCCAAAACTCATCTCTGTATAATTCCCATGCCTCACGAATCTCTGAGCTGAACGCACGAGGATTGAGCACGAGTTTAACGTCAGTTGCCCCAATTCGTGGCTGTACACTGTTCTCCACAACTTTTAGTTTGTGTGTCAATGATTGAATCAATTGAATCTTAGGTACTGGTCTCAATGTGTATAACCAGCTAAACACGACAGATCTGATTACGGTTCTCCAACCATCGACAAAACTATCTGCAAATGGCGTCTTTACTTTGACTAGCCTTAAATTTAACTGTCTAAGTCCCTTATTGGTAGATGTGAAGAACTTTCTGGGTATGATTATCGTTCGACGGTATTCTCCAGAGATGTTGAACAGTGCCAACGTTACCAGAACGAAAAGAAAAATGAACTGTAGAATAATTTTAAAGAATGCAGATGGTGGAATGTTGGAAAAATAAAGGATATAAACTGTTGACACCTCTATTCCTAACAGTATAGCCACAAAAGTAGTGAATTTTCTTCTTAATATTCTTTGATCTCTTGACTGTTGACGTAGACTTTCTTCTAAGACGAGCAAATTTCTGAATATTTTAGTGGCTTGTGGAATCTTTTCTCTCTGTGCACTTGAAGATCTAAACGACCGCCTGCTGCTCTGCTCACTCGAGTCAGATCTCCTTCTTCTCCTGCTTCCAGCTCTTCCTCTGTTCTCTGTTTTGAGCCCATACACGGGCTCACTCGTCTGTGATGCAGCATCAGAGTCTGAGAAAATGGCCATCTCCTCCTCCCTGGACACTATGGGCGTTATCTGGCCTGTGCTGGGCAGGAGCAGTGGACTTGGAGATGACGATAGGTCTTTTCTACCAGACTCATCATCGCTTTCTCTGGTGTCAGACAACGCCCCGAATCTAGGAGATTTCGACTCATCTTTGAACACGAACGGCCGCAGAGGCGGTGTGACCACTTTCCTCTCACTGTCACTCATTCTCTATCTCTCACGACTGCACTTCTCACTGGATCTTTTTGATATTGGTGTAAATTTGATTTTTGGTGATGTTTTTTTTTCTCTCCCATCCAAAGCGTACAAAGGCCAATGCACGAGTTGATGGACAACGTTCTCACGTCGTTCTACAGGGCAACAGGATGGGACACAGATCTCTCCTACGAGAATGTTCTTGCGACCTCCGAGGGTATGTCAAACAGCCACTTTTTTGCGGTTCATCTCATACTAACTATCTCTTCAAAGCACTCATTGACTTCCCAGTTGTGTCCGATGTCAAGCTAGTATTGGCTTCTAGAGCTTCTAAACACACGGCAACACAGCTCACTCTTTCCAACACTGCATACATCAATGGCTCACTCGCATATTTATCCACGTCGGTTCCCCTCGACTCGATCCAAGGAAGTAAGGACATCTCTTTACAAGATGCTATATCTGGATACAGAATAATACGGCCAGTGTTTCTCGAGCCCAAAGCTCCATTGAAAGACTTCAAACCATACTCGTTGTACTATGGAAGAATGTATTTCCCACAATCGGCCCTGGAGGCAATGGTTGTCAAGAAGTTCACTCCAAATTTACAGATGTTGGTTAAATGTGTCAGTAGTGATCGTTTGAAGAACAACGGAACAATGACATTTTACCTTCAAAACCAAGGCAAGAAACTCACTAGTGAATACATATTCTCTACAAACGAAGCCCTTTTCGGATTCAGATGTCTTTATAGTTTCAAGCAAGGTGCTGAGAGATTAAACACTGCTCTTTATAACAACTCGTCCCTTTCATTGGGGACTGAGATTTGGTATGGTGCTCTAAACATGAGTCCTGGTTTATCAACAGCTTTGCGCTATAGCACCCAGTCTACATACACTGGTAAACCATTGACAATGACAATGGCGTTCAATCCGATCTTGGGTCATATTTCATCAAGTTATTCAGTGAAGACAAGTATCAATTCAACATTCTCATCAAGATACGATTTCAATTTATACTCTTATGACTCTAATTTATCATTTGGATGTGAGATTTTTAAGTTCAAAGATCTTATTTCACCATTGAGAAAAATTGACTCTGATCTGCCTCCACATCCTCAGGCTCTTGACAAAAATAAAGAAAGTGTTGTTGAAGCTTTTGAAAGTTTAGTCAATGATACTGAGTTTTCAAGTGTTATTAAACTAAGCACTGACTTGAACTCAAAAAACGTTAAAGTGTTATGGGAAGGGAAATTCTATGATTTCTTAGTGTCTACTGGTATTGATTTACATCTGAATACCCGAACACCTGATGTTAAAAAGTATGGATTTTCCATACAGTATACCTCTTAGATGAAACTAATAAACAAGAATATAATGATTACAACTACTAGTTATTTGGAAAATAAAACCATAAACGTCGATCTTTCTAATATACATAATTACTTGTCTCACCTAACGACAAGTAAGCTGGGTTTTCAATAGTGTTTGGAGTCCAAGGACCAGCCATGATACAATGAATTCTCATATTATCAGCATAATACAAATCAGTCAATAATTTAGGTGTGATTAAGAAATATTGAGAAGTATTTTGTAAACATGCAGTTTCAACCATATGTTTATGAACAATTCTTTCATTCCTTTCATCCATACCTTGATTAATTTCATCAACTGCTCTGAATGGTGAATTGGTTAATTCTTGCATACTGATCATGTAATACACTGTAGAGACTGCACGTTCACCACCAGATTGAGTATGTGCATCCAAAACTTTAAACTCTGATTCTTCACGGAATTTAACTAAAATTTCTAATCTCCAATCTTCAAATCTTTCCTCTTGTGCAATTCTAACATCACCAGCAATACCAACAGTTGGGAAAATTGAGGAAAATTTGAGTGCAATTTTACCAACCAATTCTTGTAGTCTTGGTTTCCAATCTGCACTAATCTTATTGATTGAACTGTCAATATCTTTCAAAATTTCATCATAATCATTTAAATCTTTTTCCAAAGCGTTTAATTCAGCCTTAGTTTTCTCAAAATTCTTTATTGATGATTTTGAAGAATTACCAAGTAGTTTCAAACTTGCTTGTAAACTATGAATCACATCAGTGATATGTGTCTCTGTGAATCTGTCTGTGTATTTATCCACTAGAACTTTCAATTGATTCTTGATCTCTGGGGTATATGTTGAGATTTGTTGTTCCAATCTTCTTCTAGTTTCACTGTTTCTAAAAGAAGCTAAATCTCTTTTTGCACGATCCAATGCATCTTCTAGTTCTCTTCTTTCAGTTTCAAAACTTCTTGTCAATTTCTTAATGGTGTTTTTCTTATTTTCAGCTTCAAATCTTTTGACTCTCAAAATTGATAAAGATTGAGAAGCTTTGTCATGATCTATTTGAACTTGTGCTAATTGTTGTAAACCTTTGAGTTTAGTCAACAATAACTGTTTAACTTTTCTTTGAAACGTTATAATTTCCCTGGTGTAATCCTTCTGGGAATCAGCTTCCAAAGTCGATGCTGTTTCTTCCAAGGTTTCAATTTTATGTTCCAGTTTCTGTTTGTTCTTATCAACAGCACGACAATTTCTGATAAAAGTGTTATGTCCTTGAAGTTGGTTATCCAATTCAGCCGTCTCTTTCTTGAGTTCACTGATTTTTTGATTAATTGGTTGTAATCTCTCCTCCATTCCTGCTTTTTGACTTCTAGCTTCTTGTAAATTTCTATGTAATTCACGTTTTCTATCTTCACCAATACCATCAGAAGAGAAATTACTTCCTTTCATAACTCTGGAAGAGTTCAATATCACTTGTCTGGAACCGTATCTTGAAATTTGAATATTGTAAAGGGTATCACCAGAATAAAATTTTCTGAAAAAGTGATGTCCATTATTGTCTTTTGCCTCTGTTAAATATTTAACTTGATTATCTGATAAAGGTCTCTTGGCAACAGGAATATCATGAATGTATTTTTCTTCTGATAACATTTGAAGAACAGGTGCAGGACCTTTTAAAAAGTCACGAAGATAACCATCAAACCCAAATTCTCTTAATTCAGCTTGAGAAAATTTTGGACGAATATCTCTATTACCAAGTTTTCTTAAACCAACTTTGATTTTCTTAATATCATAAAACTCATGAGAAATTTGTGAATAAGTATCATTATCAACACAAGTAAATGCAAAAGTAGTATTAAAATCAACCAAATCATCCAAACAATTAATATAGAAATTATCATCTGCAGTAACTGAAAGACATGCTGGTTCATAAACTTTACCTCTGAAATGTTTGAGATCTGTACGTAAGGCCAAAACACCATCATGAGAATTTTGAATAGTTTTGTTCCCAGTTCTATTGAAACTATGAAGTCTATCATTTGATTTCAATTCTCTTTCAATTCTGTCAATACTCATATTAACTCTCTTTAAAGCACCTTGTGAACTCAATAACTGCCCTTTATACTCTTCGGTTTCACTGATAAGTTTATTAATCTCTTGAGCTAGATTTTCTGCTTGTTTTTCAGCTTCAACTAAATCTTCTTTATCATATTTTTGTAAGTTTTCTATCTTCGCATGATGATCTTCAATATAATCTCTGGTCTGTTGAAGTTGTGCTAATTTCTTCTCTTTACGACGCTCGAATTCTTTGATCTTGCTTAAGATGATACTTCTTTCATTATCAAAAGAAGACAGTTTCTTAGAAGCATTACTTGCTTGATTTTTAAAAACATCAAGTTTATGCTGTTCGTCATGGGCTAAGTTGGTCAATTCTTGTAATTCATCATCATATGCATTGACCTCATTGAGATATGGCGAGATGGCTTGGATGTATTCATTCAATTCTCTTTGTGCTTCATCTTTGGCTTTTTTGAGTTTATCTTTGTGATATTTAAGATCTTGTAATTGAGCATAAGGAATCAATTTTTCATGAAGTTTAAGTTCATCTTCTTTTTTACGGAATTCTTCATATTTCTTTGCTTCTTCTTCAAATTCTTCCTTTTTTCTCTCCAAGATTTGTCTTTGTTCCTTTTTAGCATCAAACTGTTTGATCAATTCAACTCTTTTGTTGTCTTTCTCAATTAATTCTTCGTGTTGTTTTAACAAAGAGACATCAATGGCTCTTTGAGTTTCTTGAAGAAGTTCTCTAGGTGACAATTTAGCAAAATCAGCAACTTTCTCTTGTGGTAAAAATTGACACAAGTTATCCAATTGAATGTTAAACTCGGCTAATTTAGCCTTAACTCTAGTTTCATTAGAGACTTTGTTATTAATTTTCCAGTCAGATTTATTATTTAAAAAAATCTCTCTGGTAATTGTAATGTTTTTTTCACCTTGAACATTCTTTAAAGTTACTTCAATCACCCCACTCTCTTCACCATTCTTAATAAAACTGGCTATAGTCTTCTGACGACCCAACAGTTGAGGATTCCCTGCTAAACCAAGACACAGGGCACACACAAAAGAGGATTTACCAGTACCATTAGGACCAATGATCATATTCAGCGACGGAGAGAGCACGAACTCTGTTGTTGCATAAGTGACAAATCTGTTGACTTTGATCTTGATGACAGAGCCTGGCGCGAACGCGCTGTAGTCCTGCTCGGTAATCGTTCTGCGGCGCTTCGAGTCTGCCACTGAGGAAAGCGGCCCGTCGCCCGCAAAGTCGTTGAGGCTCAGCTGGCGTTTGGCGGTGGCGGCCATTTCGTTCGTTGTTTTGCAAAAGAGAAAGAACGACGCGTCTGTTTTTTTGTTGATATCAATTTATTAATTTTTTCGCGTATATGGTTTGTTGCGATGGCCTTTTTGACCCGTTGAAAAAAGCAGAAAACAATCAAAAAGAACCCACATATACCACACAAATCATCAACTGAAATGCCACCAAAGGGGAAAAGAGGAACTCGTGGACGTTCCAAGCGAGACCGTGACGATACCTCGGATGTTGAAGAGGAAACTGGACCAACTCTCCCTCCAAGACCGTTCAATGAGTTGGAAGGGCTTCCATCGTCTGTTGATGAGCCTGAATATAACTTACTCAACACTGCTTTGTCTTTGAAAGATAGTGCTGTTCTTTACTCATCTTTGATGAAGTCTAGAAAAGCGTACCTCAATGGGAACATATTCGATCTATACTGGTCAAAGAGTAAAGCAAAAGCAGATAATGAAGCAAGTGCAAGGGAAAAAATGAACAAGTTATGTGATTGTTCTTTACAAGCAGGACCTCATAGTTTTGACGTGCGGTTTTTCATTTTAAAAGACGAAGAGATTGAAAGAAAAAGAGAAGAAGATAAGAATATCAAAAAGGCTAAAAGAATAGCAAACAAAAAGGCAAGAGAAGAGAAGTTACAGCAAAGAAAGTTGAAGTTACAAGGTCAAGAAGGAGTGTCAACAACAGGTCCATCTACTCAACTTCCAACTAATAATGAGGTCTCTGAATCAACCAACAAAGATTCTAAACCAACAGAAGATGATGATAATGATAATGGAAGTGATTCCGATGATGATGACGATGACGATGATGAAACTAAAGACCAAACTTCAGAACAAACACCAAACACGGAAACAACTGATGATAAACAAATACCTGTGAAAGAACTTGCTAAAACAGATTTACCAAAGAAACCACTCCCTCCCCTGCAAGTTCAAAGATCCTCTTCCCCATCATCATCTCCAACTTCTGGCGCAACTGCTCAAAAACCACGTACTCAAGCTGCCACCACCGATCCAATGCAAACACCCGAAAGTCAAATGATGATTGCGAATTTGAATGCCATTGCAAGGGTGGATCCTTCTTTAAACGCCTTGATGAAAATTGTGGCAACAGGTAATGCCCAACCAGAACAAATTAAAGAATTTCAAGGGTATATACAACGTGCAAGGGCAATGGGACCATCAGCTTCGTTCAAACAAACCTTAGCAAACATGGAAAATAGAAAAGTTGTACCTGCACCAGTGAAGAAAATAAAGCCTCCAAAGGACAAACAACTTACAACTTTTCAAGAACTTTATGTTAGTGGTGCAGATTTAGTTTTTGAATTTCATGAAAATTCAAATGTGAGGTTTAACTTACCAAAAGATTGCATTGTTGAGAAACTAAACAAAACTGATTTCCTGATCTCATTTATAGTTGTTCACAATCAACAAGAGATTACCAAATTTCAAGAGAGAAAAAAAGCTAGATTAGAAAAACAAGAATCTAAAGAAAAACCTAAAGAAATAGAGGTGAAGAAAGAACAACAAGAGAATGTGAGAAGATCATCAAGAACTAAACCAGATGAATCAGAAAAAACCAAATCTGATACCGTTTCAAAAGTACCAACTAAAGATGAACCAAAAGAACCAATTCCTTATTTCACTGCATTATCTTTTAAACTTACAAACATTGCTGAGAGATATGAACCAATATTCATTAACAGTTTCAATAAGTATGATGACGTGAAAACCAAGATGGAGAAGATTTTATCCAATGGAATCAGAGTTCCGAAATATTACATTTGGTATGCCGTTGACGCTTTTAAAGATGAAGCATTAGCTGAAAATTTGAGAAAAGAATTATACCTTGTTGAAAATCCACCAAAGGGAAAGTATAAGAAAAGAGGTAGACCTTCTATGGATGAAATCAAACAGGATGAAAATGTTGGAAATGTTAAGAAAATTAAGGTTTAATATAGATCCATGGTTTTATTCACTTGTGTCATGATATCATTGTTTAGAATGTTGATACAAGAATTATTTAATGACTGTTTATCTTCTTTGTAGTAGTTTGAATCCTATCTAGTCAACTGATCAAGTAAAGTTATCAACAGGTCGTCATGAGGGCTTATGTATGTTTTTATCATGTTAATGGTTTTGAAAATCTATTCAATCAGCGATAATTGATAAGGGTTGTTATTTATATTTGTAGTTACTAGTATTTTGGGAGGGTT
Organism: Gotozyma montana; assembly: GCA_003706615.3. NCBI lineage: Eukaryota > Fungi > Ascomycota > Saccharomycetes > Phaffomycetales > Phaffomycetaceae > Gotozyma > Gotozyma montana. Next base: position 1,213,307 of record PPLU03000001.1, read on the forward strand.
AAGAGATGTTTACGTGCATTACTGTTCCTTCCCAACATTTGGCCTTTAATTATACTCTATTATAAGCGCCTGTTGTTATACGTCGTCGATCAATTATATATATCACGACGTATTATAAAATTTTCAAAATTTGACACATTTTTCTCAATATATTTAAATTTGAACAAGAATCAAGTGTCTATTTTTTTCAGTAAAATTAACAAAAAAATTAATTTATAATATTATAATTTATATCATGACATCAATTATAAATTAGAATTTCAGAGCATTATATTGATCGCAAGCTTCTAAAATCCATCAGAAAGCATATCCTGGTGAATAAATTATATAAGGTTGGATCATGATCAGAGCTAGCACATTTTCGAGCTCCAATATAATGAATACCCTTCTGGGATCTTGGAATACAGTCTTTTTTCTAATTGAGTAAAGTGGACACCAGCGTTTGCGCTTAAGAGTCAACACAGAAGGATTAAAGGTCAACTTATTGCAAACTATAAACTAAGCCGTTACTGAACTTGGTGCCAGATAAACGGAGGCTATAGCACAAAGTTCAAATAGTCACGTGCACATTTATTACTGCTTTCGGATATGTTTACTTTTCAAAGTACTCATGTGCATATCGATTCAATTTTCAGTCTTTAATTGACGGAAATTGATCTTGAAGTGTAACATTGATCAGTTAGCCAGAACTTGAGGATACATGATACATCATACAAGAGGTATTAAAAATCTTAATTGAAAAAAGGGTCAATTCCAAGGAAGTAAAATGTCTTGTACATCATTCCAATGGAAGGTCTTCATTTTATAATTGATTTTGTCACCTTGTAAAGATATAATCCCTAGAAAATATTAGATATTGTTGAATATCTAAAAGCTAAGCAGAGTATACTTCCAAATGGGGGTAAGAGTTGATGTCTTCATTCTACGATAAAAGCTAGACATCATATAATTGTACGAAGGCGGTAGGACTAGTAAGAATATATAGAATTTACACCTTAGAACTTTAACCACCAAACCTTGAGGAATTACCCAGCGCTCCTTATCTGGATAATATGGCAAACATGCTCTATTGACTCATGCATCTCCTTACAGTCCCTATAATTGTGTTATATAGCTGTATTTTTTCTGTTCATCTTGAATTTTCTTCTCATTATAAAACTTCTCTTTATCTACAATAAGCAATTGATAACATCAACGGAGTCAAAAAGTTATGTCACCATTTAAATTCATCACAAACCACTTTAAGTTTCAGCCTGGGACTTATCAAGACTCATCAACTCAGACAGACAGTCCTGATGATTCCGACAACCTTGACAATATAGGTAGTTGTAATAGTATCGAAAGTATTGATGTTTCCCACAAACTCATGGTCGAAGGACACATAGAGTTGATTAAAAAATACAAAGTTGATATGATGGAACAGATCAATTGTTGTTTCGAACCTGAAATCATTGCCATTCACATGAAAAACATCAAGTTCCTCAAAGGTTACTTCTTATCGCGAGTTGCTGATGGTACAGTCTTCCAAAAGCATAAACTGTGCAAACAATTTCTAGAAAGCCGTTTAGTTGAACAATCTAAAACTAAAGCAGAGGGTAAAGCTCATGTTGGGAAGAAGTTGGGAATTGAAACCATTGACAATTTGGTGAATTATCAGGTTTTTGCTGTAGCATCTTTGTTGACCGGAGCAGATTGTCTTGTTCAAAACGAGAACAGACTTCTTGACTTGAATGTGAAAGACAGTGAGACTATTGTTAGGATCAAGGACACTATCAAAGAGGTTAACAGTATAATCCACAGAACTAGTGATCTTTTAGATGAAATGTTCCATTTCATTACGGATTTTATGGATATGGCTCCAGGACATATAATTCCTCTATATCCGAAAACTTACAGTTTTAATACCACTTTCCCTGTATCAATAGCATATAGAGACTCAATGGTAAATATAGAATCAACCCATTATGAGGATGAGGACATTGTGAAGTTTATCAATCAACATGAAACTCTCATTTCCAGACACACAGATATTGTCAAAACTCATGAGATACACACAAGAAACCAATTTATCTTTTCTGATTATTCAGTTGGTGATCTTGACTATGTGATAGCGCTTAGTCCCACTTTAGAGACATTTATGGCATCCCCTGAGAAGGATATCTATGATGCACACTGTTACCACATCGAAAGTTTGAGATTGAAGGTACAATACATGAAGGTTTACATCGATTGGGTAAGGAACAGAAATACTATTAACAGCCAGTTTGTAGTTAATCTTGCATTTGCTTCAATACTGGGACTGGAGAGAGTTCTACTAAACAGTGAGATTAAACTCTTGAAACTTGAAAAAGAGTCTGAAGACAATGATACTGTAAATCAAGTAAAGAGAGCTTTTGAAATTAGTGAAGCTATTCTAGTTGAAAGTGGCAAAGCGCTATATTTGGGACTCGATGCTCTACAGGAACAATCAAGACGTAGGGAGACCCTTCCTCCTTATAGCAACCACTGAAATCGAAATCAAGGAATGATGAAGTCACTGCTGGTTAACCGATGATCAAAACTGAATAGAGTATTAACATTTATATCAGTCTAGTTTTATATACAAGGGGTCGTGACAGTTTATTGAGCAATCTTTTTTTGAAGAAACTCTAATGAACGATTAACTCTATTAACAGATTCTGGGAGACCATAATATTCAATAATTGAAGGAATTTTCAAGCCTTGTCTGTTACCAGTCAATGCAAATCTAAGACTTCCAAAGATTTCCTTTTTTGAGTGTTGATCCTTTAATTGATCAATGGAATAATTGAGATCTTCAAGGTTTTCTGATGTTGTGAAATTCTCCAAAATTTGATATGTGGTGTTCGAATGATTTGGATTTGATGAGTTTAAATAACTGCTAACATGTTCGTCATCAAAATCAACAGGTTTCAAAAGATATTCAAAGTTTTCAATTTCATGGATATTGGATAAATGCAGTTTGATCAATTGCAAGAAACGATTTAGTTGGTCACTGGAAAGCTCAGTTCCATCTTTCTTCAAAATATCATCAGCTTGATTGATGATTTCCACATCATTATTAGTTATTCTTTCATGTAAATAATGTTTATTGAAGAATTGAAGCTTTTTCTCATCCATTTTAGCATTACCTTTAGTCAAATGATCAATTGTGAAAGATTTTACCAATTCTTGTAACGTCATGATTTCACTTTCATTGTTAACATTTTTAGGAATAGACCAACCAAACAAAGAGACAAAATTGACTAATGCTTCAGGAAGTATCCCTTTCTTAGCAAAATTCATAACATCAATATCTCCAGATCTTTTACTTAATTTTTTGTCTTTTGATCCAGTCAAGAGTGGAATATGTATAAAAGAAGGCGCATCCCATCCAAACGCTTTATAAAGCGCAATATGCTTTGGAGTAGATGGAAGCCATTCCTCACCTCTAACAACATGTGTGATCTTCATCAAATGATCATCAACAACATTAGCAAAATGATAAGTTGGTAATCCATCTGATTTGATCAGTACTTGATCATCATAACGTACATCGTCTTTGTTGATTTGAGGTTGAAGGTCTAGTTCTCCATGTAGTAGATCAACAAATTTAGGGTAATGATTAGGTGATTTGAACCTTATTGTGAATTCTTCAGTTTTAGATCTTTCAAGAGATTCATCAGCTGGAATATTGACACATTCACGATCATATGTGACTGTTGTTGGAGGCACTAATTTCTGAGCAGATTCTCTTAGTGCGTCTAATCTATGTTTAGGGCAAAAACAACGGTATGCAGAGCCATTGTCTAATAAGATGTTGATATTCTGCGAGTAGATCTCCGATCTGTCAGATTGTCTATATGGCCCATATTGACCTCCAACTAAAGGGCCTTCATCCCAGTCCAGTCCACACCATTTAAGCGACTCGTAAATATTCTCCTCAGCACCTTGCACCAGTCTCTTTTGGTCAGTGTCTTCCAAACGCAGCAGGAATTGGCCATTGGTGGATTTTGCCAGGAGATAGTTGTACAGTGCAGTTCTCAATGAGCCCAAATGCAGAAACCCAGTGGGAGACGGTGCGAATCTCGTTCTTGCCGGAACCGTCGGCTGCGGTGTTTTCTTCGTTGCACCCAAACGCTTCGAGTGCCGCAGCACCGAGTAAAACCGTTTAAACATAAAATCTAGCAGCAGTACTAGAATTTAATTCATTTTGATGCCTCATCTTTTTTTCATAGGTTAACAAAAAAAATTTCTTTAAGCTTTAAACACAAACCAAGAATCCAAAAACCTCCACGATGATCTACCAAAGCAGCTCGCTCCAGCGGGACCAGACGAAGCGTCTCCTCCAGCAACAGCAGCAACAACAGCAACAAGTTCCTGCTTCACAAGTTTCCCAGACCCACCAGCAGCAACTGCTCCAATACAGAGAAGCGCTTATTGCCAGAGCTAGATTGAATGCCAAAAAGGGCTTCTCAGTCGAAGATGACTACGAGTTCTACCCAAACTTCATGGAACCAAGACATATCAAGACCCAACAACAAGCGAGACAGTCTACCCAACAGTTACTCTCCCGTCAACCTATGTCTGCATACTCAACTCCATCTAAACTTTCAGCAATGAGACCTAATCAACAAAGTCATGGGTTCATGTCCTCTGGAGCACCACAATCCCCACAACAGTCTCAGTCTCAGGCTTACCAGAACGCTCCTGGTTTTTACAGCTCACCAAATACTTCCAGAAGGGTAGATCATCCACAATTATCTGGATACTGGTAGTCATTCAAATTATTTTACGTTTTGAAATTATATCATTATGACTTGTTTGTTTTTGTCCCTTTTCAGTCTATTTCCACATCATCAGCTTGTCTTTTTATTGCATTTTTGTTGTCAGTTTATCAGTTATTTTTTTTTTACTACTCATACATTTCATTTATACCTTTTTCACCGTTCATTGCATTTATTTTTCTCCTTTAGACCAAATCAAAAAAAAAGTTACAATGTTATTTAATCCCAAGGTATCAGTCAAACCTTCAAAAAACCTTATTATTCTATTCTCCATGCAACGTTCCATATATTTATTCTTTACTGTTTTTCAAGATATTCATCATCGTTATCCTCCCTTGTGTTTTTTTGCATCAAAAATATTTAGATAAGAAAAAAGTTAAATACATAATCAACAATATAGATCATTGAATCCAATCACATTTATTCGTTCACGTACATGCAATTTTGATTTCACTTACAACTGTAGTTCAATAAGGTAGACATTAAAACATTATAATTGTAGAAGAAAATTATTTGAGTATGGTCAACAATAGAACCAAGATTATTATCAAGACAATGATAGTCAACCATTGTCCATTTTCTTTGGCTTTTTTACTAAAGTATTCCAACCGTCTGTGGCCACTTTGTAATTTCTTATCGTTATTATCGAGTTGATTTTCCAAATCATCCAACATAATATTTTGTTCATCTAATTCTTGATGAATGTCGAGACTCAATCCATGTTGTCTTTTAACACTTTGAGATAACACATCCAAATGATCATCTTGTTGTAATAACTGTTGTTGGTGTTGGATAAATATGTCTTTGTTGGATTTATTATTCAAATCAGGTTCATTTTCATTCTCTTGTGGTGGTAAATCAGAGAAAAGTTCATTTCTCAAAGTTTCATCCTCATCATCATCAACATTATCTTTGAATGGTGTGAAACTTGAGTTCACAGTTGTATCATCTTCAAATCCTATTGTTTCGTTAAATCGCACAGATTTTTTATTAGAATGATCTTCTTTGATTGGGATTTTTCTATGGTATTTGAAGTCCGATATATCAATGCCTGTCACTTTATCCAACACCTCTTCATATCTTTCCACAAGTTCATCAAAATCTTCCCTGTTTAGTCATTGTTAGTCAATTTCCATGTATATAACATCAATAAAACTTTACATACCCATCATCATTTCTCTCTAGGAACTTCTTTATTTTAGTCAAGTTCTTATTCAATTCATAATCATTTGCATCACCATCAACATCTAATTTTGCCACTCTGTTGGCTTCATCAACAAGATCTTCCAAATCTTCTAAGTACGACTCCAAAAGACGCAAACTGTTCAACTTAGACATGCCACTTCCCTTTATTTTCGATATAGCCAATTGTTTGACGTTAAACAAGGGAAAAGTGTCTAAATTTTATTTCTCACACAAAAGTGATACAGCGTTACATAATCTGACGTGATTAATGATTTAGTATTTGACGTACAAACAGAGGTTGAAAACGAAAGTGTTTATTGGATAAATCGAAGGATGAGTCTACTAACTTCTTCTGGATAATTCCCCACTATTCTACTTCTCAAACTTCCAACTAAAACTGACTTCGTTATTCCTCTTGTTTTATCAACTGTCTTATCGCGAATCAGGGTGATGCCCTTATTAAAACGATAAAAAGACGAGAAGCCCTTTTCAAACAGTGACTTTTGTGCCAAACAACGTCTGGAAAATGCAAGTGTTCGAGTGGGCATTCGGCAAGAAGCTCACGCCCCAGGAACGTCTCAGAAAAGTGAGTACTCATTGTGAAGTGTGTTTTGTCAGCTGTTTACTAACGATAATTTTAAAACAGAATCAGAGAGCCCTTGAAAGGACACAACGAGAATTAGACAGAGAACGTGTGAAGTTAGAACAACAAGAGAAGAAACTAGTGGTGGATATCAAGAAATCAGCTAAGAATGGACAGATTGGTGCTTGTAAGATTCAAGCTAAGGATTTGATCCGTACTAAGAAAAACATTGAGAAGTTCAACAGTATGAAAGTTCAAATTCAAGCCATATCGTTACGTATCCAGGCAGTTAGAAGTTCTGATCAAATGAGTTCATCAATGAGAGATGCCACTAGACTATTGGGATCTATGAACAGATCAATGAACTTACCACAATTGCAAAAAATCGCAATGGATTTTGAGAAGGAAAATGATATAATGGACCAAAGACAAGAAATGATGGATGATGCAATAGATGATGCAATGGGTGATGAACTAGATGAAGATGAAGAAGCTGATGAGATTGTGAATAGAGTTCTAGATGAAATTGGAGTTGATTTGAATGTCAAGATGAAAGATACTCCTACTGAACTGAGTGGTCAAAGTGAAGCTAATGAAAGAGTGGCACAACCTCAAGCTATAGGAGGTGGAAATGATGATGATGATTTACAAGCAAGATTAAACAGTTTAAAACGTGGTTAATAAATAAAAAAAAAATTCTACATTGACTTTATTCTAATTGGTTTCTTTTCTTTTCATTTTATTCATTAAATAATAAATTAAAGGGTTATTTTGTTTATTCAGAAACAGTGACGTAGTTCTTAGATTTCAAGTAATCAATAATGATTTGTGCACTTTCTTCAATTGATGATTTATCAGTGTGTAAATGAATTTCTGGAGATTCTGGAGCTTCATAAGGAGCAGAGATACCAGTGAAATCTTTGATAATACCTTGTCTAGCTTTCTTGTAAAGACCTTTTGGATCTCTTTGTTCAGCAACTTCTAAAGGAACATCAACGAAAACTTCAACAAAAGGTAAACCTGATTCTTGATGTAATTTTCTAGCATTATCCCTATCAGCTTTGTATGGACTAATGAATGAAGTAATTGCAACAGTGGTTGAATCAGCAAACAATTTTGAAACTTCAGAGATTCTTCTAATGTTTTCGTTTCTATCAGTTTCTGAAAATCCCAAATCTTTATTCAATCCAAATCTAATGTTATCACCATCTAATCTATAAGCTGGGACACCATGTTGAAGTAAAAATTGTTCCAATGCACATGCAATAGTAGATTTACCAGAAGCACTCAAACCAGTGAGCCAAATGGTAACACCAGATTGTTTGGTTAAACCCTTACGTTCTTCGTAAGTCAAATTTGGGTGCCAGGTGATATTAGTAGCCATCTTGTCTCTATTCCTCTGCTAATCAACATCTTCAAGAGTGAAGATTTTTCACTTGCCTTTATACAACTGCATTCGACGTTTGACAGTAATTTCACGTGACTAGACACATACTAATTTTTTACTGAGCCATATTGTGGCTTGAGAAAATGAGATTTCTTGGGGCTGGTGCGCAAAAACTGAGATGTGATTGGTTGGATCGAAATGCCTATAAAGATTAGATCTATATTAAAAGGGTTCTTTTTATAATATTAACAATGACGAATGAAAACTTCTATCTAGTTAGCAACAGCAATATCTAAAGCTTGTTCAAGATCTTTGAGTAAATCTTCAGTATCTTCAATACCAACACTCAATCTAATTAAGTTATCATAAACACCAACTTTCTCTCTTTGTTCAGCTGGGATACCGGCATGGGTCATAATGGCAGGAACTTCAATCAAAGATTCAATACCACCAAGTGATTCAGCTAATGTGAATAATTTAGTAGATTGTGTGAATTTTGCAGCATTGCTTTGATTACCTTTAACTCTGAAAGAAATGACACCACCACCTAGAGAATCACGATGTTGTCTTGAAATTATTTCATGGTTTTTATGAGTTGGTAAACCTGGATAGTTAACAGATTCAACTTTTGGAGATGAGTTTAAAAATTCAGCAATTTTTAATGCACTGGTTGATGATTGTTTGACTCTTAAACCTAAAGTTTTGATACCTCTGTGAGCTAACCATGAATCAAATGGAGATGGAATTGCACCAATGGCATTTTGTAAGAAGGTTAACTTGTCATAGATCTCTTGACTGTTGGTAGCAGCGACACCTAGAACGACATCTGAATGACCATTGATGAATTTTGTAGCACTGTGAACAACAATATCAGCACCATGATCCAATGGGTTAGAAATGTATGGGGATAAGAAAGTGTTGTCAACAACCAACAAAATGTTTTTGTTTGATGAAGCATTGATGATTTCTTTAACTTTAGCAATATCAGTCAATGATAATGTTGGATTACTTGGAGTTTCTAACCAAACAAGTCTAGTGCTTTCTTTAATGTTTGCAGCTAAATCTTTAACCAAATCTTCAACAAAAGTGGTTTCAACACCATGGGTGTTGGCAACTTTGGTGAAATATCTATGAGTACCACCGTAAACGTCAGCACCTGACACAACATGTGATCCAATAGCCAAACTTTGTAAAACAACAGCAGTGGTGGCAGAACCTGAAGAAAAAGCTAAACCATATTTAGCATTTTCTAAAGAAGCCAAAACGGTCTCCAAGCTGGATCTGTTTGGGTTTGAAGATCTAGAGTATTCATAAACACCAATTGGTTTACCTGGGTATGTTTGTGCAAAAGTGGTGGATAATGAAATAGCTGGAATAACAGCACCGGTGTCTTTGTCTGGTTCAGAACCAACGTGAACAGATCTTGTAAGGAAATTGTAGTTAGACATTATAGAGAATGGAAATGTTTAAAGTTAATTGAACAAGTTTAAAAGAAGTATGTTAGTTTAAATACTTGTGATGAGAAATGCAAAGATCTTAACACGAGGAATTGCGAATTCTTGGTGGATTTGACACTTTTATGAATATTTGTAATTTGAATTTTTGTTGATTTTCTGTGTCACTTTTATGCCACTTTTTTTGCATGTATAAAAAATTGAATAAAGACCCTTTAAATGGACTACAATTCAAGCAGTAAAGTGATGGTTAGAGTAGTTATAAACGCGTTAATCGACAATATTGAACCCAATCTGTGGCTTCATTTCAACGGTTTTTCAGCGCAATTTGATTTTTCAGTGCCAGTTCTACGCACGGATTCGGTAGTTCTAACTGAATTCGATCGGATCGGGTAAGGTTAATGGCCTTGGGATTTTAAGCAGTGTAATTATAGTGAGCAGTAGTAGTACTATATTAGAACCAGTACTAAGCAGTTGACTACTCTTAAACCGTTTCACGTTTCATGCCTCTACAATATGAATACTTTTAAATCATTAGATTACAATTAAACAGATGCATCAACTTATTAAATCCATAAGTTAATTTATCTAATCGAATAAACCGAAACCCATGTCATCATCAGATTCTTCTTTTTCGGATTCAACCTTTTCTTCAGCAGCAGCTTCAGTGGCAGCGGCACCAGCAGCTGGAGCAGCAGCACCTGAACCACCGGTTGGAACAGAAGCTAATTTTTCGTTACCTTCAGCAATCAATTCTTCAACGGTTTTACCGTCTAAAGAAGCCAACAAGGTGGTGATTTGTTCTTCTTCAGCTTCGATACCGACAGAGCTTAAGACAGATTTGATACTGTCAGAAGATGGAGTGGATCCAGCAGCGTTCAATAATAAGTAAGCAGCTAAGTATTTGGACACTGAATGAATAGTTAGTATTGCATATTATAAGGAATCAATAATTCTAGTGAACTTGTGAGATATAGTAAGACAAGGAAACACGATGACAGTGGGGTTCTATTATGATAACTTTTCTTGATAGTGATTGTATGGTTATAACGAAATATGAGTTAATCGTGTCTCTTTGTAGTTGTATTTTATATCATTTGACCATTCTTGTAGCTGGTGTGAAAATATACCAAATTTGGTGTGGTTGTGAAATGTTGAATTGACTGATATCTTTGCGTGTGCTCGTATGAAGTGTTGTTTCCCCTGTGTCTTGAATTCATCACACAGCGGTCCACCTGAAAGGTTCCTCACTTACTTGTTAATTACTTGGAGACTTCTTTTAAAATGTCAAAACACTCAACTTGAACTTTTCACTTTTTCACAATCGACAACCCAACAGTGTGTGGTGTCTGGGTTAAACACACTGTTTTTGGTAAAAGCAGTCACATATTGTCTGGATGTTTCCCGCGAAAGCACGCAAAATCAGACCTCGGAAATACTCCCAACACCGAGGGTATTTCCTGGTTGGCGACACACAGCCCAAGCTGAAAAAAACCAAACGTAAAAAATTAGTGGTTTTTTTCAAAGCTTTAAAGGTATACATTAAACTCAAGTTAATTGGATCAACATGTCTGACGGTACGTGTCATATGAGAGAGCAGATCAAAGGAACAGGGGGAAATATAGATCAAACAAACACCAAGGAGAGAGAGCAAGACAGAGATTCATTGTACTTCATGGAGGCATATCATTATTCAACGTGAATTATATCTAAGTTTCAATCGCTAGACCAGCAACACAACTAAGAGACTAGACGAATATTTCAATGAAGCAAGAGATTAGTATATCATTTACACAAACATTTCCACTAATTAGCCATCTTGGAACAGCATAAAAGGTCACATCACAATCTACATACATCTCAATATCTATATCTCCTCAGGTTCCATGTTAAAATTCCACTATTTGACTTCAATACTAACATTTAATTATAGCTACTGCCACCAGAAAAAACAGAACCTTCAAATCCTTCTCTTACAGAGGTGTCGACTTGAAAGACTTATTAGAATTGAAAAATGAAGACTTCGCTAAATTAGCTCACGCCAGAGTTAGAAGAAGATTCCAAAGAGGTTTAAACCAAAAACCATTAGGTTTAATCAAAAAATTGAGAGCTGCTAAATTAGCCACTGAACCAAATGAAAAACCAGCCCCAGTCAAAACCCATTTAAGAAACATGGTTATTGTCCCAGAAATGATTGGTTCTGTCGTTGCTGTTTACAACGGTAAAGTTTTCAACCCAGTTGAAATCAGACCAGAGATGGTTGGTCACTACTTGGGTGAATTCTCCATCACTTACACTCCAGTTAGACACGGTAGAGCTGGTGTTTCTTCAAACCGTTTCATCCCATTAAGATAAACATTTTGTTTTACTTTTATATTTTGAAGATGTTTGTTGTATAAATTAAAAACTAAAATCCATTTTAATGATAAAAACCCTTGCTGTAATATCATTTCGATTACATACATTGAATTTCCATTGATAACTTACATTAATATTCATTAGATCTATTATATAACATTCGACAAATAGATAGTGGTCGTCATATTGGAATATTCATTGCTCTCAAATCGTCTTCAAGCTCTTCTCCTTTAACCGATTTGAGTTCTGGAGCTGCTGGAAAACCATAGTAATGATTCAAACCAACTAACTGACTGATTTCTTCGTTCAATTGTTGTCTCTGATTGATTAATTCATCAGTATACTCTGGTATTTTGTATGAATATTCAGGAACCAAAAGATCCATAGTTCGTCTTTCTTTATTAATTTTGTACCATTCTTCTGTTATCTCCTTGAGTAGTTTATTCTTAGAATCGAAGACAAGCTTGTAAAATTGTTGATGTACTTGAGTTCTTTGGGCAATGGTCTTTTTGGCTATACCTTCCAATTTGTATTTTCTCTCTGTTTCTGCCAGTTTCGTCTTCTGTTCTCTATGAGAGTCAATTTTGCTGTAAACCGTTTGCAATTCTGGATGCGAGCCATTCAAACACATTGCCAATTCTGATTTAAATCTTTCCATTTTGTCCTCATACAATCTATCCCGCAATTTGGCGAAATCCACTTCTATCTCTGTCAGAAGTTCCAATGCATCTTTTCTCTCCTTTTGTTTCTCTAAATCAATCTCAAGATCTCTCTTTCTCTGTTCTTTCTGTTCTTCTGTGAGTTCCTCTTCGTCCTCTTTTGCAGTTTCCTCCACCACAATGTCATTTTCTTCATCTTCATCTTCGTCTTCGTCTTCATCCTCAGCTTCATCTATATCTTCACCATTGGCGTTGTTGTTTTCTGCTGGCTCTTCCTCTTTGGTCAAATGTTTACCATTTGATAGCAGTTTAGATTTCTCATCCAATTCAACCTCAGGCTCTGTACTCTGAATCTTTTGTCTTTTTGAATTTTCTGTCGATCCATTTTCTAAAGAAGCATCAGACACGTTGGAGTCCTCATCTAACCGTCTTTTACCATTAGTTTCTGCATTCTCTCTTTTCAAATTCTCTACCACTGTTCCTATGTCATCGCTAGGAGTGTTGATATCTTCTCCATTAGTTCCATTCAGTTCGTAGATGACTTCATTTTTGATGAATTTGTTATTTTGATCATAATGCTCAGATTCTTCCTCAGCGTGTCCATTTTCACCATCGTCTTGCTTTGGTTGAAGGGTAGTTTCATCTTCATCAGCTGCTTCACGTGTTGTGTCTTCTTCAAAATCTTCGTCTACTCTTGCAAGTCTTTTCAATTTGGATTCTCCTCCACTGTACATCTTCTCTGTTTCTGCCTCAGAGTCTAAATCACTCAACTCTGAGCTTTCGTCACTGATTATACTTCTTGATCTCTCCTTCTCTGGGGTTAAAGCACCATTAGTATCGGCGTCCTTGTCGATGAGGGAAGTGTCATTGGTTTCTGCGTCAGTTTCCATCTTGTGATTCAAAGCCTCGGACTTGATAAATGATGGCGATGATGTGGGAAGATTCGACAGTGGTGAGGTCTTGCCTGAATCGGTATATATGGCAGCTTCTGTTTTTAAAGTTAGTATCTAAGAACAAAAAATGGGGGAATAAGGACAACCTGAAAAATGAACATAGTGCTGATAATGATCGTACTAGAGAGTGCTATCAGTCCTAATATCATCAGACAGTATGCAGACTTCGTTATCAAAACATACCTTTAGCAGATGCTATATCTGTCATTACTTAATAAAAAGGGCTTGATAAGTCAAAATTATTGTAGAAGCACCTTAAAGTATCTTCTGCCAGAATATGAATGAGTAATTTCCAAGGAAGATCTTACTGGGAAGTTGGGGTGTGTAGGCAAAGAGTTAGAAATTCAAGTCCGGCTTTATCTCTCGAGAAACTCTTCAGTTTATTGAGGTGCTGTGTGGTTATGTCCTGAACGTGATCAAAGAACTTTTAGTGCCTGGAACTGAAAGAAGATGAAGCAGGTTTCAGTCGTGTGTTCTTGTGTGAGTAGAATGTGAGTTCTATGGTCCTGGAAACAAGGATGCGAGCGATTATTGGAGTAATTGGATGGGTTAACTCCCTTTTTTGGAATGTTTTTGTTATTGTAACTCTCAAATTTTTGCGTTTTCATCTCAAATAAGAAATTCAGTCACGTGCCGGAGCCTAAAATTTTCTAAGGTTGAATAATTTTTTTTTTATAGCTGCGATGAGCTATTTGATTTGGCAGTTTAAACTCAAACAATTGGAAATAAATGTCTAGTGTCAGTGGGTTATTTGGCGATGCCAAAACGGACTCGAAGTTGAACGACTTGTTCTCAGCCAAAAGTGCTGGTCCTATCAAGAGAACTGTTGGGGAAAGAACTGTGATAGATATCAATATCAAGAGATCAAAGAAGAAGGAAGTCAAATCACAGAAAGAACCAAGTTCTGAAGAAGAAAAAAGCGAAAGTGAAGACAAGGAGAGCAATACAGATGAAGAAGAGAAACAAGAGGAACCTAAACCAAAAAAGAAGAAGAGATCAAATGATGACGAAGATGATGAACTAGAGAACAAGTACTTTGAAAAAATTTTAAAAGACGATGAAGAACCTAAAGAAGATGAAAAGGAAGAATCTGCTGCTGAAAGTGAAAGTGATAGTGAAAATGAAACTGTTGCTCCAAAAGCAGCCAGTGCCGCAAAAGAAATTGATTTCAAAGAAGATGAAACTGAAAAAGCTGAAAGAACCATTTTTGTTGGTAACTTAAGCTCCTCTGTTATAACATCAAAAGCAGAATACAAATCATTTAAGAAGCTCTTTTTGGAATTTGGTGAAATAGATTCCATCAGATTCAGATCCATTGCTTTCAATGAAGCCCTTCCTAGAAAAGTTGCATTTGTTCAACAAAAATTGCATTCATCAAGAGATTCAGTTAACGCATATGTTGTGTTCAAAACCAAAGAATCAGCAAGAAAGTCATTGACCGTTAACGGTAAAGTTTTTTCTAATTTACATCTCAGAGTTGACTCAGTTTCTCACCCAGCTAGAATCGATAACAACAGAACTGTTTTCGTGGGAAATCTAGATTTTGAAGAGAAAGAAGAAGAACTATGGACCATATTTGGTGAGTGTGGTGATATTGAATCTGTGAGAATAGTGAGAGATTCCAAAACAAATGTGGGTAAAGGTTTTGGATATATTCTTTTCAAAGATTTCACTGGTGTTTCCAAAGCTTTACTATTGAATGAAAAGAAGTTAGGATCTAAGAAGAGAAAATTAAGAATTAGCAGAGCTAGAAAAGTAAAGAAACCAACTGATTCCGACTCTAGAAATCCAAAAGGAAGACACAACAGAATCAATTCTCCACAGAACCTCACTGATTCTCAAAAGACCAAA
Source organism: Gotozyma montana (assembly GCA_003706615.3). Classification (NCBI taxonomy): domain Eukaryota; kingdom Fungi; phylum Ascomycota; class Saccharomycetes; order Phaffomycetales; family Phaffomycetaceae; genus Gotozyma; species Gotozyma montana. The sequence continues at coordinate 1,228,521 of PPLU03000001.1, forward strand.
TTGGGTAGAGCCAAAAGAGTGTTGGGTAAAGCTGATAGAGCTACTGCTGGTAAAGAAGTTGTGGAAGGTACAAGAGCTAAGAAAGGTGATGTTGCTGTTGGTATCAGAAACGGGAAAAACAGAGTCAAGAAACCAAGAATCAGAAAGAGATCCACCGATTTCAGAAACGCCAGAGATTCCAAATAATCCGGCAGATAATGAACGATGTATATTAATATCACAGATAGATGCGGAATTTTGCACTTTATTAGTGTTGTAGAGATTCATTCTTTGTTCTTCCATGTTCTTCTGTGAAATATGTGTCAGTTTCGAGAAGGCTTCTATAAAAAACATAGAACACGCATACCTTTTGAAAATCTCTAGTATTTCAACCCATAGAATCATGAGACTACCCATAGTTGTCCTATTATCACTTCTGTCTTTTGTGATGGCTTCTCCTTCCTTGAACACGCAAGATCTGATCTGTGTTGATGACACGGATTGCTATCCTGTCCAGTTTGTTCCATCCAAAGAGTATCAAATAATCAGAGAAGGACAACAGATTCCACAAGGACTAGACGTCAAAATTGATTGGCAAACGGGCGAGAAGTCAGCTAAGTTACCTGATGGTACGGGAAATGATGCCAAAGCCTTGAAATCAAACGAAATAGTTGAGGTTGTTGAAGAAGATAAGAATAAAATCGTTAGTTATAGTTCAGATTATGAAGAAGAAGACTCTGATATTCTGGCAATCAAAAAGGCATATGGATCCCATGCCTCCATTGACTTTAAGGACTCACTTGAAGGTTTATTGAGACCCGAAAACAATGAAGGCTTACTAGAGGCATTAGAATCATTATCAGAACACTCACACAATTTGAAAGATGGTGTATTAATTACGGAACCTATTTATTTTCAGAGACTGTTGGATATAATAGACACTGGCAAGACCAATTTGAAAGAGTTAAGTTTAAGAATCATAGCACAATCTTTAAGACACAATACGAAAGCTCTAGAAAATATTGACTTTAATGTTATTGTTCCTAAATTTCTAAACTTATTCTCCCAAGAGACAAACTCAGTACTTCAAAAAAGATATCTAGGGGTGATCTCTAGTTTAGTTCAAACCAATTCTGGAGGAAATGAACTCATCAAGTCTAATGGCCAGTCCACTTTGTTAAATCGTTTCAGCATCTTGAAGGAAGATTCTAAAGTTAGATGTTTAGAAATTTTGGACGATTTGGTAACATCAGGATTAAAGAAGAGAAACCAGGATGATGATTTGGAACTGTTCAATGTCTTACAAAATTCTTTCAAACAAAGTGAAATCGAAAGTGAGCATTCTTTGGAATACATTTTTGACAAGCTGGTAGACTTGAAAGGGTCCAACCCAAAGCTTAAAACTGATCCTGAATTTCTCACTTGGTTAGTTAATCTAGTTACCAGCAAAAAGTTCGTTAAGAGAGACAGTAATGGGAAGATCAGCGATGACTCTTTACACAGAAAGTTGCTTGAGGCCAGACATTTAATCTTTGGCAATCCAAATGCATTGAGAAAAGCTTTAGCTGATGAACTATAGATGAAATTTCTCACCAGCTACGCTTTATTACTACTTCATATATCACATTCAAATCATTCCCATTAAAATAAAGTACATTTCCATCATTCCTGTGAGTCCAAAAACTTTGGATCATTCTGTAGCCTAGTCTTGAACTTATCCCACCAACTATCAAAGAATTTAATGTTGACTTTACCTTCATCATCTATAAAACCAGTGAGGTAATTATATGCATGTCTAACAATTTTCCCAGCTAGTTGGGCGGTTTCAGTAGGTCCCGCTTGAGGAGATCTGTTTGTCAGAGCCAGCTGATTAGTAGAAGATGCAGCAAGTTGTTGTGCAATCTCCCTCTGTTCTTGCAATAGTCTTTCTGCCTCTGCGAAAGGCTCAATTGAGATACCAACAGTGATGTTGTTTTGCGGGTCTATGATTCTGTTTGCATCTGTTTCCATGTCAATATCATCAAGGATTTGAGCATCTTCTGAGTGATTGTTCTTTAGTTTGAAGATTGCACTTGGTTTGACTTGTGATATAGACCCAAACAGTTTGAAGTCCTGATTTGGAAGCTGGAAGTAAATAAGGGCTTGGAATTGTGGATCTAAGTCGACATTGGGTAGAAGAAAGATAGCAACATGTGAGATCTTATGGCCATTCTCTATGTTAATGACGTACTTATTACTATCAACTTGTTCAGCAACTTGCACTGTTCAAAGGGTTAGAATATGATTCGGCAACATCAATGGAAAAGTCCAACATACCTGGCTTTCCTGAGCACACTGATCCAAACATGGCGAGATACTATTGATTTGAGCAATGAATTACAAGGAATCTTGGACAGTTTAATACCATCGTGAGCCCTATCTAACCAGATGTTCGCGAATGTTCTCGAAGGAAAATATTTCGGGGGAAAATTTTCGATAACTTTCTTCAACAATAAGCTTAGTGCGATCCACTTGCTGGGAAGAGTCTCAGCTTGATCTTTCTGGGTTCATGAAAGACCAAAACGGTGAGGACGGTTTAAGAAGATCATAAATATTTCCTTTTAGTTAAGGAAAAATGCCTCATGGTTCGATACGACTGTCCCAGAATAATAAGAAGTCTTTACATATTTTCCATATTCGCATTTTGGGTTTAATTACCTAGTTATGGTAGATGAATACTGGAAAAGATACTTCATGACATTTCTTTCCTAAACAATGCGTTTTCTTTTTGTTATTGCCTTTGTTTTGAGACCTTATTTAGTGGATGTGATGATCCAACTTGTAGCACAACCACCTTGAACTTTAACTATCTGTTGATTTTCTTCAGGTTCGAACAGAAGGGTTAGATCGAACGTATTAGAGTCTCCTTTCTTAGGACCACAATTCCCATGTTCACCCCACCCCCAAGAGTAAACTTTGTTTGAGGATATGATTAACCCATGTTCACTTCCCACTTGAAAGTCATCAAATTTAATATGTAAACCAGGGTTAAGAGTTTGACCATGACTGTTATTTCCTAATGATATGATACTGTTACCTTTCAAGAAATGAACTGAAGACCACATTGTTTTGAAATCTTCAAAATCCGAAGGAATATCATTTTGCACTTCATATCTGTCTTTACCAAACAATTTAACAAGCTTGGAATCACTAACTATTGTAAAATCTCTGCCGACTTCAATCTTACTAACTTTAATGCCTGGAACTTCTACCCTTTTGGGGCTCCATACTTTATTCTCTACCTCTATCAACTTCCCATTTCTTCCATTTCCCCAACCGTACAAATGCCCTTTTGATGTTAACAATACTGTGTGATCCAAGCAGGATTTCACAGACAATACATCACCATCTATCTCCAAATTGACTTTTCGCAGAGTGCTTTTAGTAACTTTCTCGCCTAAACCCAATTCCCCTTTCATTCCAGCACCACAAGAGTACACTTCGTTCTGAGTGTTGATAAGCACTGAATATTCATAGCCAGCACTGCAATCTTTCCATTTTCCTTCTAATTTCGCAAATTTCTCTAATACTGGACGATCAGTAATACCACATTGTCCACTAGAGTTGTCACCACAGGCGTATAGATCACCATTTCGTAAAAGTATGAATGAATGGTTTCCACCACATATCACCTTGTACACTTCTATATCTGTCTGAAAAACGAGCTGAGGAACTTCCAAGTCTTCATCATGTCCAATCCCCAGCTGAAATTTACCGTTAGAACCACAAGCATACACTTTAAAGACCATTTAGAGAGGCTTTTACCAGATCAAGTGTACAGACAATAATTTATATTAGAAGACGGAGGTTATGAACGATTGAAATTTCAGAGCGCGTTCGATTTGAAATTTTTTAACGTGTTTTAAAGAAACGCATCTCTAAGCAGAACCCTCGATTATTGATTTATATTGATACAAAAGATGAGTCAGTCACCGGATAGGTCAGTGGTGCAGGTCCCAGACTCCTCTCCAGCCAAACCTTTACCGGTTTTCGGACAGACAAATTTGAAAGAGAAGTTTGCATTTAATGGCTACGATTTAATGAAGAAGGCCCCAAGTCATACTAGTAGAGATCTTGAGATATTGAGAAAATTATTTCCAACAGTCACAGAGTCGCTGATAAAGGCGGTATATCAAACCAAGGCGCATAACGATTTGAAAGCTGCTAAACTAATGTTGACAAAACTAGTTGAAAGAAGAAAACAATCAGAGATGTTAAATAATAATAATGATCAACGTCTTCCAAAGAAAGAGATAGTGCCAAAAAGGGAGTCAACACCAAACAAATATAGAGCTATTAATCTTGATACTTCTCAACCAAGATCTTCTACAGGAGAAATAGAAATAATTTCAAGTCCAGATGTTTCACCTGTCAAACAGAACTTTGCCTCATCTAAAGTGGTTCTTGAAAAGACTAAAACCATCAGTGAAAGATATAGTCATAATCGTAAAGTGGAAACTATACCTGATGTTCACCCTGCTCCAAAGAAGAGAAGATTAGTTCAGGGGACAAGAATAGATGTTAGAGGAAGCACACCAGATTTGGTTGAATTAACTGAAGAAGACGATAGATTAATTATTGATGACGATGATGCTAGTGATTCTGATGTGGATGAAAAAGATTTGAAATCAAATGAAGAATACTATCAAGAGCAAGCGTTGGATTTTTTCAATACCGCTGATATCTTAGAGATTATTGATGTTACTAATTGTGATGAAAGTACAGCTAAAAAATTACTTGCTAAAAGACCTTTCAGATCAATGAACCATTTCGAAAGTTTGAATTTTTCAGACGTTGTCTCTACAAATAAAAGAAAAAAATCAGATGGTGAGTTGTTTAGTCAAAGAGCAGATTTAGTTTTAAGAGGTTACAAAGCAGTTGAGACATTAGTTGAACAGTGTAATTCATACAGTGAGAAAATATCTCATGAAATTAACAAATGGGGTGTTAAAGTGCATGGTGTTAATGAAGAGTTAGAGATTGTCGAGGTTGATGTTGATAATTTGGAAAATGACGACGATGATGATTTTATTGGAAAATCTAAAAAACCAGTCTACATCAAAGAAAAACCCGAACTTCTTGCTGATGATGTTGAATTGAAAAACTATCAGCAAGTTGGTCTCAACTGGCTAAACCTTTTATATAGCAAGAAATTATCATGTATTCTTGCAGATGAAATGGGGTTGGGTAAGACTTGTCAAGTTATTGCATTCTTTGCTCATCTTAAGCAAAGGGGTAACAATGGTCCTCATTTAGTCGTTGTTCCTTCCTCCACTTTGGAAAATTGGTTAAGAGAATTTCACAAATTTGCTCCTTCTTTAATCGTTGAACCTTACTATGGAAGTACAGTGGAGAGAGAAGAAATGAGAGAGATTCTAACTGAAAGAATGAAAGAGATTGATGTTATTGTCACAACTTATAACTTGGCAACTAGTTCAAAAGAGGATTTCAAATTTTTAAGAAATGTTGGATTTAATGTTGTTGTTTATGATGAAGGTCATATGTTGAAAAACTCTCAAAGTGACAGATTTCAAAAATTAATGAAGATAAAATCAAAATTTAGATTACTATTAACTGGTACTCCACTACAGAATAATTTGAAAGAGTTGATGTCATTATTAGAGTTTATTTTACCTTCAATATTTGTTTCTAAAAGAGATGATTTGAAATATGTTTTTTCTCAAAAGGCAAGAACTAATGATAATTCTAAAACATATAATCCACTATTATCCCAGAGAGCTATTGCTAATGCTAAAAAAATGATGGCACCATTTATTTTGAGAAGAAAGAAAGCACAGGTTTTGAAACATTTGCCAGCAAAGCATAATTCAGTAGCAGTTTGCAGCATGCTTGATAATCAAAAGAAATTATACACAGATTTAGTTAAGTTGGGTAAAGATCTTAAAGTTAAGAAACAACAAGGGTTAAGTAGTGTGTTGATGAATTTAAGAAAAGCTTCCATTCATCCAATGCTTTTCAGATTTATCTACACTGATAAAATCATTAAGAAGATGGCTCGTGATATCATGAAAGAAGAAGTTTACGCAGATGCTAATATTGATTTTATATTTGAAGACATGCAAGTTATGAATGATTTTGAACTTCATAATTTATGTTTGAATTTCCCATCAATTGAAAAATATAAACTTGCAGAAGATGAAGTTTTAAAATCTGGTAAAGTTGCAAGATTGAAAGAGTTATTGGATGATATAATAACTGTGAAGAATGGTAAAGTGTTGATATTTTCATTGTTCACTCAAGTTCTTGACATTTTGGAGAGAGTTTTATCACTTTGGTCAATTAAGTTCATCAGATTGGATGGTAGTACTCCAGTTGATATTAGACAAGATTTGATTGATACATTTTATCGTGATGATACTATCCCAGTTTTCTTACTTTCTACCAAAGCAGGTGGTTTTGGTATCAATTTAGTGTGTGCCAATCATGTCATTATTTTTGATCAGAGTTTCAATCCTCATGATGATAAACAAGCTGAAGATAGAGCACATCGTGTTGGGCAAGAGAAAGAGGTTTACGTTACGAGAATAATTACACAAGGAACGATCGAGGAGAATATGTATGTTCTTGCTAAGAATAAATTGGAACTAGATCAATCCATTAGTGGGGAACAGATTGAAAAACAAGCAACTTCTGCCCTTGGTTTGATGTTGTTCAGTGAAAATCCAGTCGATATCCATATTCATGAAGATTTGGAAAACTCTCAGGTAAACAACAATGATGATTCTGTCGCCTTAAAACAAGAAAAGAATGAATATCCAGTCAAGGACGAAGAAGATTTGAATGGACACAGTCCCATCGTTATAGATTAGACCTTATATAGATATTATTTGGTCTTAAAAATGCATAAAAGATTCATTTAAATTTACTCGATAGTAGTGTACAAAAGTATTAAAAAAACATAAATCATCTCATTGGGTTCGTTAAACAGTATTATTTTGTATCTCTACTTTTTGGTTCTGTAGATTTCTGGTAAATCTTCCTCCTTTTCAACTGGTCTTTCGGCCATTGGAGTGATTCTGTAACAATGACGAACGTGTCCGTCTTCCCAGTCAAAGACAGCAGAGTGAATCAATCTTCTGTTATCCCAAATGACAACCGAACCAGGTTCCCAAGATGCTCTGACTTGTAAATCTGGAGAGTTGTTAACGTGATCTGTCAATAGACCCAAAATACCATCACTTTCTTCTTGTTTTAAGTTACTGATTTTCTTGATGAATGCACGAGAGATGAATAATGATTTCTCTTTGGTGACAGGATGAGTACGAACAATTGGATGTTCGTTTTCTGATGGAGCTCTTCTTTCAATTCCTCCTTCAGCTCTTGATTGAGCTGCTTGTTCAACTGAAGAGTGAAGGGCTGTAAGACCTTCTAACATCTCTTTGAATTTTGGTGAAAGTCTGTTATAAGCTTCAACACAATCTGAGAAAATAGTATCACCACCAGTTTCTGGACCATCCAACATTGAGAAGAAAGTGATACCAGGTGGATATTTTTCATAAGTGACATCTGAATGCCATCCCTTGGTAGATAATGTGTTTGCATGGACAATGTTGTATTCATTTGGATCTTTTCTTCTGTACGTGATGTGAAATTGTTCATATCCATCTGGAGCACCAGAAGAAGGATGAACGTGTAAAGGTCCGAAATATTCACCATATTGTTTGTTGAATTCAAGACCCTTATCTTTCAAATCTTGATCTCTGAAGATGACAACACCACGTCTTGCAACGAATAATGCCAAATCATCCTTTTGATCATCTGTTAATTCAGATAGTTGAATACCTCTGACTTCAGTACCTAACTTTGGACTGATTTTCTTCAACTTATGAGTACCGTTTTCTGGGAATAATCTTTTCAATTCATCATCACCAAATAAACCTCTATCAACGAAGTTTTCATTGAGATTTTCTGGGTATGGTTCAAATCTTTGTTTTGGGTCCCATGTTGGCAACCATTCTGGGTATTTAGCTTCTTTGTAGTCTTCTTCGCTAACTTTTAAGATACCAGTTTCAGAGTCAATTTGATCTTGATCTTTTCTGAAATGAATATCGAGATTTGTGTAACCAGACACGGATTCAGAAACAACTGGCTCTTTAACAGCTTTGACAGTGATAGTTCCAGTAGCACTCATGATTAGAATATAGAGATAATTTAAGCCTAGCTTGATAATAATGGGTGCATCATGTTTCTTTTATATAGCACGAACTGTGGCCCTCAGCTCTACAATAAATTCGGTTCCTCAATTTCGCTTTTCCGAAAGATCGCGATCAAACCACAGTTGAAAAAAAAAATGTGTCAAAATTTTGGGAAAGTCCTGAAAGTCCTGAATCAATTTCCATCGAACTAACAGAGAAAACTAGCCAAAATAGTCAATTCATCACACAAAACTTGAGTGTAATCCGGTTCATATAGTCTAGAGAACTATTAGAGAGTACTAGAATAAATCCAATCCCGCTTTAAACAGCCCAGTACCGTTAGTTTTCTTTGTACTCAAGCGAGCCGATCTGATAATTGAACGCGAACCGATAACAGAGCCGAAACAATTTGAACATTTGTGGCTTGTGAGAGATCATAGCAACGTTGTTAAGGCTGGAGAGCGGATTCGTAGAATCTCGAACCTTGTTCCATGATTAATTGTTTAAAATTTGACACATGAGGGGAATTCCGTATTACACAGTTTACTCCCATTCAACCTTATTAGCCACAAGAGTTTGTTGTAGTGCTATCATTTTGTTAAAAAGTGTTTTGGGGGCTTATCTATCATATCATGCGACTGTTTTTGTAATGCCATATTTTTGGTTCTAAATATACAAAAATGTTAAAAGATATGGAACTGTAGCTTCAGCAAGCACTCTATGGTCCTATTCATGAGACTACTCTTCCATCTGGGTTTCAATTGGCTTTTGATTAAAGCCATTTACCAAATTCCGCCAAATCCGCCCGTATGATTACGTAATCTAGCGGCAAATTTTTAGTATATCCACGCAGCGCCCTTTTTTGGTATCCAAGGGCGTGTGGCGTAGTTGGTAGCGCGTTCGCTTAGCATGTGAAAGGTCTCGGGTTCGATTCCTGACTCGTCCAATTTTTTTTGCTTCTCAGATCTTTTTTCTCACATGCGAGTCGCGATGAAAAAGGAGTCAAGTTTTTTTGAGCTTTTTCTCGTTTTTGTTAGGAAGGAGTCACAAGAGAAGAGACCGAGTCGAAAGTTTGTGACAGACAATAAAAAAAAGATTTAACGATAAAAAAAAAGAATCTTAGCGTGTTTTTAGACCTTCAAAGTATTCTTACCATTGCTTCAATCTCAAAGAAATTGATTAAACCCGGTGCGATCAACCTTCCCATATCAATAATATTCACATAATGTTTGCTTTAAGAACCAGTACCAGACAATTATTCACACCTTTGAGACTATCTCTTAGAGCCATCTCCACTTCCAATAAGATAAACCCAGAATCTGTTGTATTCAAATATTCAGCATCTGGTCCATCCACCGTTAAATACACTGCCGACCATGAATGGATTGCACAGCATGAAGATGGTACTGCTTTCATTGGTATAACAAAATATGCAGCAGATGCTCTTGGAGATGCTACATTTGTTGAATTGCCTGAAGTTGGTGATGCATACAATGAAGGTGAATCTCTTGGATCGGTTGAATCTGTGAAATCTTCAAGTGAGATTTACTCACCAGTGGATGCTAAAGTTATCGGAATCAATACCACATTAGAAGATCAACCTCAATTAATCAATTCCGATCCATTAGGTGATGGATTTTTAGCTAAAATCACTTTTGACAAGAGTATTACTGAATACGAAAATTTATTGTCTGAAGAACAATACGAAGCTTCTTTAGAACATGACGAATAAATCATGTTTTAAAATTGTACACAAGTGATAAGTCATTAAGTTTTAACCGTTTAATAAATATTTATGTATATGACAACAATGGAGTAGCATTATTATTTTGCTAGTGATTTTTCATGTTCTTGAGGAGTCTTTGTCTTCATTTGAATAGCATGAAGTCCTTTTTCTTTAATCTCTTCGTCTAATAATGCATAAATAAGTCTGTGTCTGGCTGGTTGTGCTTTACCTTGAAATTTATCACTCACAATATCTATTCTAAAATGTGATTCTGTAACATTAGTAGCTCCTCTCATACCATGATGTGCTGAATGTTTATGAGAATCGTTGGCAATTTTTAGGAAAGTAGGATTGAATTCTTGAACAAGTTTCTGATGTATCGATTGTTGAATGGGACCTGCTTCCTGCTGTGTAGACATGGTTCTGAAAAGTGTCTTGAACGTGTTTAATTTCGACATAAAACTGCAATATATAGAAATAATATGAGGTATAGACAAGGAACAATTAAATTTGAAAATGAATTCCGCGAATTTTTCCTTCATAACCACAAAAAAAAATCAAAAATTAAAATTGATGTGTTTTTCAATACACACCACTTTTCCTTATAAAGAACAACCACTGAACCAACTTATAACCTCTTCAAACACCACTGAAAGGTCAAAGACAGCATAAGATCAGATCAAATCATACATAAATCACATTTTTTTTGGTTTGTTATTGTTCATTCAGATCACGAAAACGAACCGCCTCCTTGCTGACTTGAGTTTCCGCGATTTATTATTAGAAAGAGAACATTGTCTTATTGTTATATATAACAACAGATCGAGAATATTTTTAGAGCAAAATGTCATCATCTGTGCCTTACGACCCATACATTCCATCAGAGCAGACACAAGGTAGCAATGCCAACAACAAGACTGCTGCTTTGCAAGCTGTAAGTGAAATCATCTAACTACGATATCAGACGTGAATTTGAATTAATTCAAATACTAACTATAATTGTCTAGGAAATCGATGATACTGTTGGTATTATGAGAGACAACATCAACAAAGTTGTCGAGAGAGGAGAAAGACTTGATTCCATTGAGGATAAAGCAGATAACTTGGCTGTGAGTGCCCAAGGTTTCAGAAGAGGAGCCAACAGAGTGCGTAAACAGATGTGGTTAAAAGACATGAAGATGAGAGTGTGTCTTGTTGCTGTTGTGGTTGTGTTGCTTATTGTCATTATTGTGCCAATTGTTGTACATTTCACTTAAGAACCCTTTTATACATGTTAACTAGTCTTGAGATGAGGTTGTAGTAGTTAAAACGTCAGCCAATCAGGCCGGGGGAAGAAGCTTCTATCTACGGTAGGCGCACGACCCACGCTCGAGTGACCGGTGCAAAAAATGGTTGCTGCTTGCTGGTGTGAGACATTGAGTGTAGAAGTGTGTGATGACAATGTAGTTCCCTCTGCTTCTAGTCACACCACTCTTCCCATTACAAAACAAGACTCTTCTCTATTCTCCAGCACTCGTTATCGTCTTCTTCTATCAAAACGAGATCGCCTGCTCTTTCCAATTCTCGACGCCAAATTATTCTATGTGGCCCTACCAGTGGGACTTTTTTGCGAAAACCGCGTATCACTTTCCCCATTCGGACGTTTTTCGCTCTCCTTTCTGAGTCACTGGTCCCAAAATTAGCGCAATTTCATTATCAAAAGAAACGCGCGAAACCTATTTAAGTCTTGAGTCTTTCCGGAAAAAGTGTTGAAAATTTTGCCTGGATTTCACACTTCTGTCAAACCCACTTTTAAACTTACACTTCTTTCCACCCCAGGAAATCTTTCACTTAAAGAATAAATCGCTAATTATCAACTAGCTTTTTTATTCAAATCTCATCTTTTTTTGTTTCTTCATTATAAAATTAGAGCTAGATTAATCAATTTTACACAATGTCAGGAAATCTTGAAAACACTGCAACTTTACAAAAATACCTCAACTTGGATCAAAGAGGAAGAGTCTTAGCTGAGTACATCTGGATTGATGGTACCGGTAACATTCGTTCCAAAGGTAGAACTTTGAGCAAACCAGCTACTTCTGTTGATGACTTGCCAGAATGGAACTTTGATGGTTCTTCCACCGGTCAAGCTCCAGGTCATGACTCCGATGTCTATTTAAGACCAGTTGCTTACTACCCAGATCCTTTCAGAAGAGGTGATAACATCATTGTCTTGGCTGAATGTTGGAACAACGATGGTACTCCAAACAAATTTAACCACAGACATGAATGTGAGAAATTAATGTTGGCTCACAAAAACGAAAAAGTTTGGTTCGGTTTGGAACAAGAGTACACTTTATTCGATCAATACGACAACGTTTACGGATGGCCAAAAGGTGGTTTCCCAGCTCCTCAAGGTCCATACTACTGTGGTGTCGGTTCTGGTAAAGTTTATGCCCGTGATGTCATTGAAGCTCATTACAGAGCTTGTTTGTACGCTGGTATTGAAATTTCCGGTATTAATGCTGAAGTTATGCCATCCCAATGGGAATTCCAAGTCGGTCCATGTGGTGGTATCGACATGGGTGATCAATTGTGGGTTGCCAGATATTTATTACACAGAGTTGCTGAAGAATTTGGTGTTAAGATTTCTTTCCATCCAAAACCTTTGAAAGGTGACTGGAACGGTGCCGGTTGTCATACCAATGTTTCTACTGAAAACATGAGATTACCAGGTGGTATGAAATACATTGATGATGCCATTGACAAATTAGCTAAACGTCACAACGAACACATTTTGTTGTACGGTTCTGATAACGATCAAAGATTAACTGGTCGTCATGAAACTGCTTCTTTGTCTTCTTTCTCTGCTGGTGTTGCTAACAGAGGTGCCTCTATCAGAATCCCAAGATCTGTTGCCAAAGAAGGATACGGTTACTTTGAAGATCGTCGTCCAGCTTCCAACATTGATCCATATTTGGTTACTGGTATCATGGTTGAAACCATTTTAGGTCAAATTTCAGATGCTGATATGTCCAAAGAATTCCAAAGAGAATCTGAGGAATAAATCATTTGATCTAACTCTACATTTGCTTTCTCCCTTTTTTATCTACGATGTTACATGTACGAAAAAAAACCCTGATTTTATTGTTTAATACTACAACCTTTTTTATACTTGAGAATCCTTTGTAGTTGCTTCCATTCGTTTTTAGTGATCTTATCCCCTTTGTCCCCCTGCTGCTTAAACCAGGATCTAAAATTTTTTGTGCCAATTTGCGAAAACATCGAATGATAAACAAGGAAAAGCAGCTTATTGTTCATTGATAAGAGATAAGCTGTGGGGAGTCTCCTCCTATGTTTGTTCCACTAACTAAAATCGGAGTTTCTATTGTTACACTTCAATCACATGCCACATTGCGCGTGTCAGTTAGCCTATCTCCTCTTCACTAATCTCCTCGCTCTCAATTTCTTGATTTGTCTCTTGGATCAGAGAGAAGAGTTCATAAAACTTCTCAGGACTGATTTCGATATGGACTGGTTAAGTAAACACACATATCAATTGATTTTGAGGTCAAACGTTTAAGGTCAACCAACATATCTACAGTCATTGATACATGCACTGTAGACAATTGTAAGTGGCCAGGTACATACAGTAGAAAAATGAGTAGTAGTGCTGTAAATTTTATGCTTAAATTTAAGGATTAAGGGACCTAATCAGATCGAGGCGATTGAACTTCATCATAGTGAGTAGTGAGTTAGTTCCAGTATTTACTATTTGTTAGGTGTACTAAATATCCTATCTCCACTCAAACCAGGCGTACTTCACCAATTTTAATTGCCATGTAATTTCCTATTGAAAAATTGGTGATCGATTCAAGTTCATGTCTTGGTCCTTTCAGATTTCTCATCATCAATATCATTTATTCACCATTATGCGATATCCCATATGAGTAATATCAATATATTGATTGCATGTCGTCGACGATCGACGTCGACGACATGAATTTATTGCAAATTTTCCATATTTAGCTCAAATCAGGCTCGAAACATATTATTATTTGATGAGTTTATAGTCGAGAAATATGTGTCAAATAAATTTTTAAAGCAGTAAAATTAAAAATTCAAGATTTATGATGAAATTCTTGTGAGTATCAACACCAGACAACTTAAAGAGCATCAAGAATTCCAAAACAGAGAATCCTGGCAAAAACAGTAACAATTCACAACTCCTGAGTACCAAAATCTCATCATTTAGCATATTTTCTCACGTGATTATGATTATATAATTCATTTTCGCGAAACTGCTTTTTCAAAAGGGATAAAAAAACCTTGATACAACCAACATTCAGTTGTTGAAATTGTTAATATCATTATTCTTGTTGATTTTAGGATGACTGTCCAATTCCATGAGCTTAATGTTGAGAGTTCATATCTTGACGATTACAGAAGTGCAATCAGATCGAAGACTGTGCCATGGGATGGTTTTGCAAGGTCACAGTTGATTGATACCAAAGATTCCAAGAACCTTACCAGTTTAGAGAAGCTATACTTTGATAAATCAAAAACTTTGAAAGATGCAGTTGATGCAAAAGGCTCTTATGAAGCATATATCTCCACATTATATGAATTGCTAACGAAAGAATTGCCTCAAGAAAGGGGTGATATTCGTAAATTTGCACTCGTTGCAATCAGTGATTTTTTAAGCATTGAGGGATTTGTTGAAGAATTGGTTGCTAAGAATAAGATTGTTCCATACTTTACTGGTTTGGTTTTATTGAGTGACAGCAAGGATGAAATCATCAGATTACTCGCTTTATACAATGCAAGTTTTTTACTAGTTCAAGATGGTTCAAATTTTGATGATATTGACATTTTAAAGGTTTTGAATGAATTGATTGAATTGTTACAAGATGAGAGCAATAACTTCAATTTCAAGACATTAGCTATTAGTTTAATCAGTGAAATACTATCATCATCTGCTTCAGTGAATAAAAAATACAGAAATTTGTTCTGGTCCAGACATGAAGATTTATTCCCAATCATTTTTGGTGATTTATCTTCCACATTGAGTGTCAACTCTATTGGTAACACAAGAAACACAGTTGAAGGAATTCAATTTCAATACAAATTGTTGTTATCTTTATGGATATTAACATTCCAACAAGATAAATTATCCATCATATCCAAATACTATTTAGACGAACTATTGACTTTGGTTAAAATTTTAAAGATTTCAATAAAAGAAAAAATCTCAAGACTTATCATCTCAATTCTTTTGAATCTTACCTCTGGACAATCATCATCAAGTCTTGAAATTTTAAAATATTTGATTTTAAACGGTGATTTCATCTCAAACTTGAACAATTTGAAAGAAAGAAAATGGAGCGATGAAGAATTGATTGCAGATCTAGAACAATTAACCAACAACACAACTGAAATTTTCAACAAACTCACTAGTTTTGATGAATATTTACAAGAACTCAACTTGAAAAAATTCAAGAATTCTCCAGTTCATTACAAAGAAGAATTCTTCCTTGACAATTTAGACAAATTTCAAGAAAACAACTACAAAGTTTTCAGACAAGTTTTATTGATCTTGGATGAACCACACCTTGATTCAACTGTTTTGAAGATCTTGTTAGACGATTTGAATAAATTATTAAGAATTGATTCAAAAACTATTGATGTCTTGATAAAAACAGGAAACAAAGTTAAAATCATGCAACTTTTGACACATAAGAATTCAGATGTTAGATATGAAGCATTGAAAATCACACAATTGCTAGTATCTCAATCATTGAGATGAATCATTTGTGGATTTAACAGAACCCTGATAGATAATCAATATGTCTTTGTATTCCTTAACTTGAGAGAGAAATCCGGCATTTTTTTCAACTTGATTAATAGATTGTTTACTTTATAAAAAAATCATTCAAAGAGCATTTTTGTTAATGGCTCTTATAATGAAGGCATTTCAAGATTCTACTTTACATTCCCTCCATAATGTATATTTTTTCTCGTTTTATAAAAAATCCATAAATACTGGTATTGGCGGTAAGTATTCCATGAGCTGAGCCTCAGAACTTATGACATAGATCCGATGAAAGAAAAGAAATTGTCTCAAAACTAACTCACTTTACTGCAACCATGAAATCAGAAGCATCTGCTTGACCATAACTCATGTTTGTATAATCAACACTGTCCTCATCTTCGTTTTCGTCAAGATAATCCCAAGTATCTTTTGTATTCTTATCTTTCAAAATACTTTTAGTTCTCATTCCATACGATTCATATTCCTCTTCTTCATCATCATCATCTTCGAATGAAGTATCCTCATTAAACTGATCATATTTTGCTTGTTCATTTTTCATTTTAACTTGAATTTCTTTACTCCAATTGTTAACCATTTTCAAACTTTTATTGAAAAGGGTCTTTGTATCATTTTGGAATTTGCTTATGTTTTCATTGAGATTTATTGTTGATTTGGTTTTATTACGTTGTAAAGTGTTGAAACCGTCATTACTCTTTGGTAACTGAGCCAATGATAGTTTCTTCTTCAAATTGTTGAAGTTCTTTTGATGTAATGCTGTACTGGTCTCAATTTGAGTTCTTATCTGTGATATAGATGATGAAATGTTTATAGGTGTTGTAAATGGGTTTTCTAAACCATGATGCGTATCTTTAGACACAGGTGTTGATGTAATTTCTGTTGGTTTCTTGAATGGAGATGCATTAGGTGTTATGACTTGTTCACATTTCTTTTTCAATTCATGCAATTCCCTTTCTGATTCTTTAGATTTTTGTTTCAACATTTCAATTTGTGCATTGTAATCCATCACTTGTCTTTGTTTCGAAGCTAACTTAGTGAGTAATTCTTCTGATTTTTCATCTTTTTCAAGAATGCGGTTGTATGAATCTTCATTGACTTTCGAAGAAATCTTTGGTGTTGAAGGTGGTCTTGATCTCAAAGGAGACTTATGAACGGAATTGAAAGTCTTCTCTGAAACTTTTGATGGTTGGATCACAGCAGAATGTAAATTCAAACCACTTTTGGCAGGTCTGATAATTTTTCTAGCTGGGGTAGTTGTTGTGCTGGTTCTAAACTTGGTTTCCAAAGTCTGGAACTCCTCATTCATCTGACTGAATTTCTGAACATTTTCCTTCACTTTTGAAGAGTGAGTGGTATCATTACTGGTAAGATTAAACTTTACTAAACCAGTAGATTCTGATATGACTCTTTGTCGATTGTTAACCGTTTTAACATTGGGTTTGTTGTCCAATTGATTGTTGATTGATTCAAGTACCATTTGTGACAAACAGAGTTGATTTGTATGAGAATATGTAGTTTCAATCGATACAGTTGACTAAATACTCCCGTGTAAAATTTCAAGTTTTTTTCATATAAGACAAGGTTATAATTCAATTTACTCCCAATTGGGTAAAGTGTAAATATTGAGCCGCATCGGGAAAATTTCGCGAATTAATGGTTAGATAAGTCAATGGAAACATCCATACACCATCGCATAACTGTTTTTGTTTTTAAAAGAATAAAGTGAGTTTCAAAAATTGATAATAACCTGTTTTAAGCGATTGTTTGAAGTTCAATATGGATAGTTTGAAAGTGGTTGGTAACCACATAAAGCAGAGGAACGGTGACAATCTAGAGTATGCTTTTGAAAAGTTGTTAATTGACAGATCTCTTGGAAATATACCCATCAACGATGTCAATGACGATCCATCTTTCAATGTATTCAATGAAGATATCAAGACAATATTGAACTCTATCATTCTTCTTGAAAGAAATTCCGAAACTTTTGATGTCGTTGAACAATTCAACGTTTATCTGAACTTTGTTAAAGTTCTCAATAGATTTGCAGAACAACAAAATAATTGGTTTATGAAACCATTGATCATCGTCACTAAACAGTTAATAAAAATTGCAAAAACAGCAGACTTATATCTAGAGAATAATCCTCATTACTATGATAATACGAAAGATTTTGATACTGCAGAACACAATATTGAGAGGGAAAGTTGTTTAATTAAAAGTTCAAGAGTCATTCATAACTCTTTTAAGCTATGTTTGAATGATAAAAATGAAGATCCAACCAAGAGCAGAAGAACACAAGTTTATTTTTTTGTTAACCAAGAGTTAAAAATCTATTTCAATTTGCAAAACAGAGAGCTAGCTAAAAACATGGAAAAGGTTTTGAACTCAAAGAAGAATGATTTACCAGATTTGAAAGATATCCCTAAACCTCAAAGTATATCCTACTTATACTATAGCGGAGCTATTTTTTGTGGCGATGGTGATTTTGCCACTGCATATGAGAAGTTCACACAAGCTTTTGAAATGACAGCTGCTAATGATATTAAGCGCTTGGAATTTATTTTAGTCTATTTGATACCTTTGAAATTTTTAAAGACAAAACAGTATCCAAATCTGATATATTTGAAAAAAAAATTCCCAAATTTATACACGCTATATTTTGATTTGATTCTTGCTTTACAGAATGGGGACTTGTTACGTTTTGAAGCGTTCTTCAATAAGTTTGAGGAATTCTTTTTGAAGAAGAATCTATATTTGGTGTTGGAAAATTTAAGAAATTTTGTGTCATTGAAACTTATCAAAAATATTTACAGACTCAACCAATCAAGCAAAGAACCAAGTCATTTACCAATTTCTTTGGTTTCAAAAGGGATCGAATTCTCAAACTATCATCAAACAAGTGGCAAGAACGCGTTCTCTAACGATGAGACTGAATGTTTGTTAGCCAATTTGATTTACAAAGGGTATATCAAAGGATACCTCTCCCACACAAATGGTGTCTGTGTGTTGAGTAAGAAAGACCCTTTCCCACCTCAGGTAACCATAGGTTAATTTACGAGAACAAGTGAACAGTACTAAAAGCTAAAAGCTAAAAGCACCAATTACTAATTAGAGAAGCAACTACTAATCAGATAGCAAAGCTATTCCTTCTTCTTGTAGTCAAGGTGTGTTAATTCACCCGGATATCATCCGCACCTTCAATACTTCGTAATTAGGAAACGCAGAGACCAATGAGCTATAGAAGTCAATCGAATCTCATGGAGTTAAGAAGGAACGGAAAACATGTCACTAGTATTTTGGCGGAAAAAGGAATTATATAACTCGGATCTTTAAAATAACAGCAGTCTGAAACATCCCGCGAGAGCCATTTTGGATGGACTTTGTCGCGGATAGCAGTCGGTGCTGAGAAGAGAAAATCCGGAGAGTTGATTACTACAGCTTGCACTGTCTTTCAAAGTGCTCTAAAAACGTGGGATTTGTAAGTGATGAGCTCATAAATAATTTGAGTCATCCACCGATGACTGTTTTTTACAACGGTTGTTTGTGCCAAGTTGGTCGTGGGGGCTGGGGACGGTTAGGCAGGGCTAGCGAAAGCTAGGCGGAAAGCCAAAGGAGGAAAGGAAGAAAATTAGGTGGAAACGGCGAAAAAAGCGTGGGTGGCGATAAGAAATAGTCAAAAATCCGGAGTGCATATTTGATCATTTGAACATGACGAAACAATTTTTTACATCACTTTTCAAACTGTGGAAATCAAAAAGTCTATAAGAAGAGGCAAAATTCCCATTAATTCAACAAATCTTCAGTTCTATAGTACAAGTTTACAACTTACTAAATCACAACTACACACTACACACTACACACTCCAAAATGCAATTCTTAGTTCTAGCCTCTGACGTTACTGAACCATTCATCATCCCAGAATTGTCACCAGTCTCTCACCCAAACAAAGCTCCATCTTCACCACTATTGTAAAAATGTGGATACCATACACTTTATTTCAACATTCTTTAACACTTTGTCTACTTGATTGATACTTGAATCGATCATATTGGGATATCATTTTTTGGGATTGGTTTTTATATTTGGAGTTTTTTACATCTGTCGTTAATACATTATTTTTGAAAATACTTTCTACTGTAGTTCTACTTTTCTCAAGCTTTTGCAACATGCCCAGAGGAGGATTTAATATCTGAAGCTTGAACCGTTAAACCTGTTAAACACCAGTGTTGAACTGACATATTTTTTTAGCTCAAATGGTTACATATTTTTGGTTCTTAATTCCATGCGTCAAATTTTTTTGCTGTCACTCCGGGGAAACAATAGAGCTGAACAGGAAAAATTCAAATAGGAATAAGAGGAACTTTGATGTGTAGTTAGTGTGGTTCCACTTGAATAATAGAGTTGTGTTGCTCCTTGAACCACAACATCCGTCAGTCTCAGCTTGAAGGTTTTTGGAAACACAGCCTAAGCAAAGGATTGCTCCACGATTTGCAAAATTTCGTAATACATGAAACTAGAAGCAAAAGAAGTAAGGCTCAACATGAATCAAAGAACTAAATTCTCACTTGTGTAGGAATACGCAACTGGAAAGTTGGGGCTCCACATTTATTTTAGCAGCAGTTTCCATTTTTCGTAACTTACAGTTACGATTAAGCCCGGGAAGTTTTCAATCTGGGGTAAAGAAATAAAAAAAAAACAACGACGTAACGATCGACCTGATAAAGTAATTTTAGACGTAATGATGTGATTTTATCAAGTGAGCTAATTCTTGAGACAGAAGGGATTTTAAACATCATATACAAGCAATATTCTCATAAAGGCACAAACAGCTAAAAACCCCATGTTATTTGGTGACTCTCCTCCTAGAATTTCAAGCCTGAAATCTGAAATACTTACAACATGCACACTCTAGTAATAGTTACATCATGCTATTATTCATGCTACTACTTTGAGTTTTGAAACACAGCTGTTTCTCTTTTGACCTGGAGTCCGGAGACAGACCTGCTGCGAAATACAAAGTCTACTCAATCCCTCTTTAATTTGGACTTCATAAGTGGAGAAGAGATTTTATTACTGTCATTAATTTCAGCGAACTAGATACACCATGGAAGACCAAAATCTCAGGTTGAAGACGCAGCTCTATTCAGGAGTCTCAACACATCATGTGCAATGAGAAGTTTTCAGGTTACTGAACAAATTATCGTTTGCATCTTCAATTCTTACAAATGTATTTTGATCATATTTTGGAAATGACCTTTTGGCTGTTGGGGAATATTCTCCAAATTCTGTTTCGTAACTACTCCAGCCTTCAACAGGCTACAGCGCATACTGGTAGCTCATACTAGTAGTAGTCTTATCAAATCAACCAAGTGTGATGTCTTTTATCTCTAAGAAAACATGACCTTTCTTTAAC
Organism: Gotozyma montana; assembly: GCA_003706615.3. Lineage (NCBI taxonomy): Eukaryota > Fungi > Ascomycota > Saccharomycetes > Phaffomycetales > Phaffomycetaceae > Gotozyma > Gotozyma montana. Next base: position 1,249,643 of record PPLU03000001.1, read on the forward strand.
TGATGATGTCTCAAGCTTTTCAAGAAACATAGCAGATTTAAATTCAGATTTGAATTCAGCTATCAAAATGAATATATTTGGGATTTGGTGATGTGCCCATAGTTGATCATTTGTACCCTTATACACGTACATTTTTGAAGTTAACAAATACCAATCTCTCCTATCTCCTCAGACTGTGAATTAATGCATCTATATGAGCAAATTATATATTGATCTTAAGAAAGTCAACAAGTCTCAATGGAAACAGGATAATAGACTTACCTGATCTTAACAGAAACACATTATTTAAAGCCCCAAGTATTAGTTCCAATCAAATTAGACTAAAAAACCAGGGATGAGCAAATAAATCACATCCTTCAATAAACGATTTACAACCCTACAATATCAGATCTATAATTCTATGTACATTATCAGTTTATCAGGAGGAATCCTCAGAACTTTACCCAATTATCAAAAGAATGGGTAGAATTCATTGTATTTCTTGGTATAGTACGCAGTACCAGCCAAACCAATAGTTGTTAAGATAACTGGAACCGGTTTAGAAAATTTGACAGGCAAACCTCTGGAAATACCAGCAGTCAACAATAAAGCAGATGAACCTAAAGCCAATTCCAAACCCCAGTCAGCATTGTTGTGTAATAAGTATCCAGCAACGGCAAATGAAGTTGAGAAAGTTAAACCTGCAATCAATGAAGGGATAGATCCTTTCTTGATATAACCAGTTGCACCACCGGCGAATAAAAGAGCAGAAAGAGTATAAGCTGGATGTTCCTAATGTGTTGTGTTAGATCAAAATCAGATTGACAGTACGATTGGAAAACTTACCATTGTGTCTGTTGATTATTTATCAAAGCTGAAAAGTGTGGATGGGTGAGTTTTTAGACCATTTTTCTGTAAACGCCGCGAATCGATTTCGAAAAATTGGTTTGAAGCACCGGAAAATTGTAACATTAAAGTCACGTGATAAGCGCTAGTTTTTGAGGCTACAATCAAATAAAACTGAAACAATTGAAATAATGTCGTGCTAACTGAGCATATCTTTATGAAGAAAACCGTATAACTGTGATTATCAATTTGATGAGCGAACAGCAGAAAACCCCAAACGTTCAAGAGAAGTTACTCCTGCTGAAGATTAAAAGAATTGATGAACTTAATACCAATCTTAAACAGATACTATCAAGAGATAGAATCTATGCATCTAATGCTTCATATTCAATAATCAATCAAGTAACAAACGAGAAAGATTATGCATTGCCTGAGATATCGGGTTATTTGCAGCCTGGTGAGAATCCATTCAGAAACAACATTAGGGACAGGAATGGAACAGGTTTAAATGATGCTTCCGAAGGTTGTTGCACAATAATGTAAAAGTTTCCTTGTTTGTCATTCATATAATTTAAAAAAGTTTCCAAAAGGTAATAGAACTGTCAATATCATCCTAATTGTTTGGACTCCTTGTTCAACTCATACACCATATGTTCTTGATCAACTTCATCATTGACATTAATCTCAGCAGAGCCAGCCTCAGCACTAGCAGCGAGAGCCAATTCAGCAGCAGCTTCTTCTTCTTCATCAGCACCACAACCACAATCATAATCTTCAAGAATAGTGGTACAGTCGTATTCAGGTTTGCCCAATCTGTCGTTAACTTTATTATGTATATGACAACCCCAGACAGATGCAATTTGACGAGTGTTTAACTGAGGTGGATATTTTTGAAGTAGTTTTGCGAAATGTCTAGCACAATCACCACATGGGTAAACTTTCGCAAACAGTTGAATGTACTGTGATAACGTATCTTTTTCATCCTTGGTTGGAGTATCTGGATATCTCGCAAGTATTGTATGAAACAGTCTCCAACTTGCACGACCAAGTTCCGCTTTAAGTGTTTCGTTAGCCATTTGAGGCATGAAAGGCTCAAGTTCGACAGATCCTAAGGGCTCTTGCTCTATTGAGTCTTTAGATAGATCCGGTACAGCTTTTGAAGCCTGGTGTTTATCAGCAGGTGAATTTGCCTGTGTTTCTGCCTTTTTAATGTCTGGACTCATTGGTTTCGGATCAGCGAGTTGCGAGGACGAGTTCAGAAACAGGAAGAAAACAGCGAGTAGAATCAGCGAGCTCACCACTGTCAGATTCTTTCGCTTGAAGTGTAGCATTATACCAATGATCTGCTTTGATGGAGTTTTGATTGTGAGTTAAATGATTTTTTTCATACAAAAAAACGTTTTCAATGCTTTGCACACATACTAAAGAGATCAAAGCATGGACCCAACTAGAAAAAACCGAGGAATCAACACTGTCCAGATAAATGCGGCACGTGAGATGGCTGCGAACACAGTGAGAGCCAGACAGCCACTGAGCCAGCAGCAGCAGTTCATCCCACCAGCAATTCCGGCCTCCCACGACATCAGAGTCCCAGCAAAGAACCACAATATTGACACATGCAGAAACCCCCAGTGCACACATTGCGGGCAGGTGATCATCCCATCGCCTACTGCGTCTTTCCCCATACACGAAGCACCGTCAATAAGCATTGGTGACTGGGAAATATACACGACGAAAAAACCCATTTTGTCAAGTGATGAGATCGATGCTGAGCAAGAGAGACTAGGGTTTCCTATTCCAGAGATGATATTCGGTAACAACAAAGTAGAGATAAAGAACACATCATACCCTGATTTCATAATCAGTTTCAATACTAAAGATGCGTTGAGTCTGGTGGATAAAGATGTCAGTAATTTACTGAAAGTGAGTTATTCAAATGAATGGTTCAGCACAAGACAGGGGAAAACTCAAGAAGTTACTGAAGTTGCTAAACTGTATGACTGGACATATACAACGAGTTACAAAGGGTCTGTTTCTTCAAAATATGAGTTTAAAGAGGATCCTGATATTAAAATACCGATTGATAAACTAACGAGACCTGACCCAATATTGTTCTTTGATGATATGGTGTTGTATGAAGATGAATTAGGCGATAATGGCATTACTTTGGTCAATTGTAAAATAAGAGTTATGCCTGAAAGATTGTTGTTATTATCTAGGTTTTTCTTGAGAGTTGATGGTGTTATATTCAGAGTCAGAGACACGAGGGTGTATATTGAGTTCAAAGAGAATTTGATAATAAGAGAATATAAAGAACAAGAGGCTAATTATGATGACGTTATGAAAAAAATCCCAGCAATGGTTGTTGATCCAAGAAGTTATTTGAGAGACCAGCAATGGATTGCCGGAAAGTTGCCGGTATTAAACCAGAAGACAGAGTATCTCAAGTTTTAGAGAGAAGATTTGATTAAATACAGTTAAAGCTAATATTTTTTCTATCATATATTGATAGACATTTGATTCATCATTATCATTTTTTGATTTCAGTAGTATCTTTTCCAGAAGAACTTTTTTCAGATGCATCATTCAATGAAAGTATCTTTTGTGCAGCTAGAATGTCTTTCTTTGAAGCAGATACATTGGCTATGATTTCCTCTAGTTGTTTCTTTGCCAATTCATGAACCTTTTTATACTTTACTTTAGCATCAAGCCCAGCATCAAATAGTTTCAAACTAACAATGTATAATCCACTCCAACCTCTAACGAAATTAGAAACTAGTTCAACACTTCTCGAATAACTTTTAAATGAGCTCACAAGTTTAGTAATATTAGCCGTTTTGGCAGCTTTTGTATTACTGCTATGTTGAAGGTATGATAAATGGAATAATTCACCTAATCTTCCATGGACAACGTAATTGTAAGGTTGAATTAATAATATTTCTTCATATGTATGAATGGCTTTGTCATAATGACCAACTTGAACATAAGTCTCCGCTAGTTCACTAATAGCTTCCACATCAAGAGGTGCTATTCTCAGAAAGGCATTTAATTCTTTAATTAGAGATTCAGGATCGTTTTTGGACTTATGTAGCGATATTCTTCTTTTCAGAGTAGTGAGTTCATTAGCTGGTCTGGTATCCAGATATTTTATCACTTCTTCGTTATCCTCCCCAACGAACTGCATATAAACGGCCTTTAGAGCAGCGACTCTCTCACTCTGATCATCACCAAACTTGTCTAGTAATCTGTCAATACTGATCTTAGATTCGTTAAACTTTCCAATGATTATGGTTAAATAGAAGTTTAGTTCAACGATATCAAAATACTCTGGATCCGTTAAATCATTGATATGTTTTCTTAAGAACAGCTTCAATTCTTCATATGTCTCGAAAGTCTGAGATGGATTGAAGTTGACAAAAGCAGACAGTTTGTGGATCTCCAAGAAAACATCCTTTTGTGACATTTTGTTCAAACAATTTCACTTTAATTGTTCAATATCAATTTAATTTCTTCTTTCAAAAGTTCAAATCGACAAAAACATAAAAAGCCCTCGGTTATCAGATGCAATTCCGACTTTAATAACAATTTTTTTTTCAGTTCGATGAAAAAAAAAATTTCGAACTTTGTAAAGAGAAGAAAGAATCGATTGATTTATAAAATAAGTCAAGCATTTTTTCAGTCCACTAGAGACATATTTCTACATTTCTTGCTAGAAAAACATACTCTATCACCTGTTCTGCTCAAGGTCTATGCGTATCATCCTCACAAAAACTGTTAATAGTCCCATACCCTCATCAGTCATAACCTGAATACAAACTTAATCACAAATTTATAATCAATATGTCATTCATCAACATTTGTCGTGACAACACCGATCCTTTCTACCGTTACAAAATGCCTCCAATCCAGGCTAAGGTTGAAGGTAGAGGTAACGGTATCAAAACTGCTGTTGTCAACACTTCTGAAGTTGCTAGAGCTTTAGGTAGACCATCTTCTTACATCATTAAATTTTTTGGTTTTGAATTAGGTGCTCAAACTTCTATCAATGAAGGTCAAGATCGTTTCTTAGTCAACGGTGTTCATGATGCTCCAAAATTACAAGATACATTAGATGGTTTCATTAATAAGTTCGTTCTTTGTGGATCTTGTAAAAATCCAGAAACTGATATTGTCATCACCAAGGATGAAAACTTAATCAGAGATTGTAAAGCTTGTGGTCAAAGAACCAAGATTGATCCAAGACATAAATTAGTTACATTCATTTTGAAAAATCCACCTGAATCTTCCAAAAATAAGAGAAAAGCCGCTACTGCTTCTGCTAACGTTGTTGGTGGTGGTATGTCTATTACTGATATTGCTTCAGGTAAACAAAAAAACAAAGAAGAAGCCCCTGCTGAAAACGGTGATGGTGATGAAGATGCATTGACTAAAAAAATCAACGCTGAAGCTTCTGCATTACCAGAAGCTCAACCAATTGCTGACGATGATTGGGCTGTTGATGTTTCTGAAGAAGCTGTTAGAAAAAGAGCTCAAGAATTGGAAAATTTGTCATTAGAAGGAGCAGCTGGTGCAGGTTCCGATTACGACAAATTTGGTGAATGGATCTTAGAAAGTGGTGAAGATAAAGAAAATTTACCATCTGATGTTGAAATTTACAAGAAATTAACCGATTTAAACATTGTTAATGATCCACAAGCTGTTCAAGTGCTAGCTCAAGTTTTATTTGATGAAGAAATTGTTTCTGAAGTTGAACAACATCAAGGTCTTTTGGCTAAATTGATCACTTCTGATGAGCATGAAAAAGCATTCTTGGGTGGTTTGGAAAGATTCTTAGGTTTAGAAAAACCTGAATTATTATCACAAATTTCTAAAATTTTGTTAACTGTTTACGAAAATGATATCATTTCTGAAGAATCACTAAAAGAATGGGGTTCAAAAGTTTCAAAGAGATACGTTTCCAAAGATATTTCAAAGAAAGTGAAAAAAGCTGCTAAGCCATTCATCAAATGGTTAGATGAAGCTGAAGAAGACTCTGATGATGAAGAATAAGTAATGACCCCATGAGTCAACAGTTTTTGCTTTTGTAAATCAATAAACGATAAATTATTTGAATATTGCTACGTATTGGTAATGAGAAATTGATGCATGTATCCATTAAAACCCATCTAATGTACAAAATTATAAGTTCAACTTAACTATTGAAATTCAGCCTTTTTAACTGCTTTTTTGTTCTTTTTGTTATGTTTCTTTGAGTTGGAAGGTTGGGCATTTTTGTGGAATGGTGTATTGAATTTACCCCTAACACCATTCATTTGAAAGAAATCTCTGTCTAAATCTTCGGTATCATTGTACAAAGCAGCTTGTTTACCACCATGATTAACTGAAGAAGATGCTTTATCACCAGAAGCACCAATATGGGAAGAAAATGAAATTTTAGCCAAATCTCTTGATAGTTCAAACTCATCAATGCCTTTATCTTTTGAAGCATGTAAAATTTGTTCTCTTCTACTTGCAGGTAATGAGTCAAGAGTATATAGCTCTTTGTTAAACTCATATTTTTCTTCATCACTTTGAGCAATTGGAACACCTTGTTCATCGAATTTAGGTGGAGGATTCACGAATAAAAGTTTACCATTCACGTAATCTTTCAAAATGTATCTTGATGCTCTTGGTTCATCAGCACTACCAAAACCTTGCGTCATATAACCTCTTGCTCTGGCATATGCGGTCAATAATTCATGAGAAGTTGGAATACCACTACCACCGTCTTCTTTGGCCCTTATTGGAATGGCGATACCATATATGGCTTCTAGGTAGTATTTTGGTATTCTTTGAGCAACAAGTTCAGATGGTGCAGTGAATTCTCTCAATTGATCAATTGGAAGAACACCATTACAAACCAATTCACCATTTGTGAAGGCAAAATTAGGAAAAACTAAACCAGGACAATCACATAACACAACATCCTCTGATAGTCTAATTGTTTGGAAATGTTTTGTTTTACCTGGTGTGGAAGACACTGAGACTTTCTTTGAACCAACTAATGCATTGATGGTAGAAGATTTACCCACATTAGGATAACCGACCAAACCAATTTGTAATATAGGATGATCAGCGTTTGGAAATTGTGATAAAGGTTCTGGAGCTTCTTTGAGGAATAATTCTTCCAATTCTTCAATTTTTAAAATTCTAATAGCTTCTTCTACTGATGCTTCTTCTTCAGATCTTAATTTGAACTCAGTGGTAATTTCTTCACCATTTTCCTTCTCTAATAACTGGTTTGCTTCATATGCAGAGAAAAAAGTATAATTGATACCTTTTTCAATGAAGTAATCAGCCCATGCTCTTCTTTGCTTTGGAGTTAATAAATCAGCCTTGTTGACTAAAAGTAAATTTCTCTTGAGTGGATTTAGTTCATGAACGTATTTTTCCAAATCGATAGATCTGAACAATAATGGATTTCTTGCATCCACAATTTGAACAATCAAATCAGATCTTTCCACAACTCTCCACAATTGTCTCCAGACTTCTAAATTTCTTTCAAATGGTGTCAATAGTAAATCTTCACTTTGTTGTAATTGTGCTAATGTTCTTCTCCATTCTAAAAACGCTTGTTTCTCTTGCTTGTCTAGTTCGAATTTGGTCATTGATGATTCCCATTCTGGTCTTCTTGGAATAGTCAACTTATTTTCATGAGAATGGAATAATGATCTCATATTAGCTTCTTGAGCTTTGGATAGTAAATATGGATTAGTTTTATTTTGATCAACTTTAATGATTTTAATTTCTTTGTATCTGTCTGCTGTGAAATCAGTGTCTGCTAACTCTGCAGTATTTAAGAAATCATCCAATGCATTTTCTTGTGTAACAGATCTTAGCTTAACCCAATCGGCTTCATGCTTATCCGTTGTGAATCTCATTTCACCATCCGGTAGAAACTCAATCTTATTCTCATTCTTTTTAAGATTGGTAATTGCTCTACCTAAACCTATAGTATTCTTATTCTTATGTTGAGTTGGTTTTGGACCTTTTGGAGGTTTCCATTTTTTCGGTTCAGCTTTTGGAGGCTAGATATAAATTCATTAGTACTCAAAACATTATAATAATCATTCACTAATACCCACCATTTTGTGTTATTTCGTTCACTTAATGTCTCTTATTAATCCTCCAATTCATTTGATTTTTCACACTAGAGTAAAGAAAAAATTTAGCAAGCGATGAGGTTACCCGGAATCAAAGTCACGTGCACACGGCTGAACCATTGTGAAATTGTTATGAGAAGAAGAGCAAAACTGATGAGAATAGTTAGTTTTATATAGTGATGTCTGCTGTCATTGACGTGATACAATTGAGAAGTGGTGAGTTGATTGTATTCTGATTTTAATTGGTGTGCACGTACTGACAATTGCGTTCAGCCGATGGGTTCCAGTCTGACCTCGTTCTGCACAGCACAGTGGAGAGCGATGTGCCCAACAAGGGAGACTACACGGTTCATATCAGAGTCACTGATGGTGAGATCAAGTGTGAGAAGAGCATAGACTCAAATCAGTTGCAATCAATGAAGTCTCCAGCTGTGGACAGTTTAGAGCAGGACTTTAATACATTGGTACGTCAGTTGTTTCTTAACAGCCTTCCAAATAAAGTGAAGAAGACTCTAGAGCTTGTTGCTGTCCAATCTGAAGTAGATAAGAGCAAGGGTAATGCTTGGCTTCAACTGAATCTCTTGGTGGGAGGAGGTATCAAGAATGAATTGGTATCGTTTGAGTTAAGTCCATACATTGAGAAAAGCGAAGATGAAGAAGACCCTGATTTCGAGGATAAGTTTGACTTATTTGAATGGACCAAAGAGTTGAAAAATGATCGTGATCAGTATCAAGAGAAATTTGAGAGGGCTAGTACAGTTGAATCTGATCTGAATGAATCACTAAGAAAGGCACTGGATGCTCAAAAGGAATTAGTCTCACTAATGCAGAAACAACAATCACAACAATTCAAGCTATTTACAAAGGTACTTAACGATTTTCAAAACTATAATCGTAAGGTTTTATCAGGTGAACTGGTAGATGAGGATGATTCTTTTAACCTTGATAAGATCAAAACGTTGATCAGTGAGGTAGAGGAAGAGAAGGAAGAGGTGAAACCAAAGAAGAGAAAGCTTGCGAAACCCAAAAAGAATGCTACAAAAGAACCTTCCAAAAATACCAAAGCTTCAAGTGATTCAGTTCCAGAACAATCAGCTGCTACTACTGATGAGAATATGAATCTTCCAATTAAAGCAGAAATTCAACCATCTGTCCATTTTAAATTCAGAGGAAATGACGAACAACCAGAAGACATCAAAGAGGAGAGCCCTGATAAGCAACCTATACCAGAAATAAAACAGGAAGAAGTGAATGTACCTCCTGCCTCACAGACAAGATCACATAATGAACAAATCCCACCAGAAAACGAACAGAATACTCAAATCGATGAGGAAGACGAGGAAATAGATGAAACTGCAGACGAGGAAGACGAAGAGACGGCTGCCGAAGAGACTGAGGAAGAGGCCACTGCAGAAGAATCAGAAGAAGACGATGACGATGACTTTGAGTAATGATTTCTATTTCCGACCGCATCTGCCCGGTATTTACCCTTTCCAGTAATTCAGATTCGGATCGAACAAATTTTTTTAGATCTAAAAAACTTCACCTTTTTGTCCAAAGAGAAAAAAAAAGTTTCCTTCACTAAAAATCACAAAAATAACCCGAAAGAGGATTTTGCTGTTCAATTTGTTACAAACATTCACATTGTTTTCTTTAGTTCGTTCACTTTGAAGTACCTTTGCTAAAATTTGAGGTTACTTTATATCACTTTCTTCTTTATTTTTTTTCTTAATTGAAAGTCATTCATTCATCGTTTAATATCTCATCAGACTATACATTCACCATTTCCTTTATTTCTAGATATTTTATCATCATCATTTAAGTTCCAATCATGCAGTCTCTATACGGTGGTTACGAGGTCCCATACCAATCCATGGTTCCACAGCATATCATCTTGAATTCTCCTCAACTCAACGGTCAACATCAGTCTAATCCGAACAATGGCCAACAGATATCAAATGGTAGATTCCCAACAAGACAGGACTACTCTCAATACATTGATGATTTTGGACTCAATGATCTTGAAATTGAAGACTATCAATACAATCCGCAAGCTTCCGTTTTCAATCAACAAGAAAATGAGTTCCCAGGTATGGTTGATAATGATCAACTATTATATGCCAATCAAGGATACCCTTCGAATTTGTATCCTTTTGCAACTGAGAACCATAACGATTATGGTAACAATGAATTAATTAACCCAATTGGATTACAAGGACAACATCAACAAGCTTTGGAAACCGATGGCTTAATTTCTTCAAACTCTGCATTAGCCACTCGTGATCATTTGACCGGTTCTGTCGATTATACATCAGCTCCAAGTAGAACTGTTTACTTGGGAAACATTCCAGCTGATATCACACCTAAAGAATTGTTGGATCACGTTAGAAGTGGTGTTATTGAAAACGTTAAAATTTTACCTGAAAAGACATGTGCTTTCATTTCATTTCTAGAAGAATCATCAGCCCTTTTGTTTCATTCTGATGCAATCTTGAAAAGATTAACAATCAAGAATAACGACATCAAAATTGGTTGGGGAAGAAACTTGCCAATTTCTATTCTTGTTTTATCATCAATTCATAAAGACAATGCCACTAGAAATGTTTACATTGGTAACTTACCAAAAAACATTAAGGAGAAGAAATTGATGGAAGATTTAAAAGAATTCGGTACAATTGACACTATCAAAATCTTACCTGACAAAGGTGTTGCTTTCGTTCATTTCTGTTCCATCATGAGTGCTATCAAAGCTGTTGGTATTTTAGGTGAATCTAATCCTTTCTATGCTGATAAGAAAATCTACTACGGTAAAGATCGTTGTGCTTTCATTACCAAAACTCAACAACATAATGCTGCTCAATATTTGGGTTTAGCACCAGGTATGGAACATTTGGTTTCTAATGCCGACAGAGAATTCATCTCATCTACTTTGTTACAACAATCTGCTGCTGCCGCTGCCATTGCAACAACTGCAGGTGGTGCCAATAACTTGGGTAATAGAACTGTTTATTTGGGTAATCTTCCAAAAGACGTTAAGATTGAAGAAATTTGTAATGTTGTTAGAGGTGGGTTGTTACAACATGTTAAATACTTGCATGATCGTCATGTTTGTTTCATCACTTTTATTGATCCAATTGCTGCTGCTCAATTCTTTGCTATGAGTCAATTGCATGGTTTAACTATTCATAGTAAGAAGATTAAGATTGGTTGGGGTAAACACTCTGGTCCTTTGTCAAACGCTTTAACGTTAGCCGTCAGTTCTGGTGCCTCGAGAAATATTTACATTGGTAACATTGACTTGAACGATGAGAAATTCTCTAAAGAATCATTGAGAACCAGGTTTGAAGAATTTGGTGATATTGAACAAATCAACTACCTTGCAGAGAAGAACTGTGTCTTTATCAATTTCACCAATATTTCCAACGCTATTTTAGCCATTGACAAGATTAAAATTGACCCTGATTTCCAAGATTTGAAAGTCAATTTTGGTAAAGATAGATGTGGTAATATCCCAAGACAATTTGGTAACAACAACAATAACAACAGACAACAACAACAGCAACATCAATTTTCACCACAACAACATGATGGAGTGAATATCCAATCTTCCTCCTCCTCAGGTGACGTTTTTGATGACATCTCTGAAGATCGTCAATCTTTAATCACTCCACCACAATCTCAATAGAGTTCTTCTTTATGGTTGAACTCATCATATTTCATCAATTATTCTCCATGACCACTTTTTCAACAATTCGAATCACTATATTTTAATCATTGTTTCTCTTTTGTTTTATTTTTTTGCTTCGAGTTAATCTTCATTTATGTTTATACTTTACACTTCACATAGTTCAGTTTTCTTACATCCTTAGTCTGTTTTGTTGTTAGTCTCCTTTTTGTCATTTTGTTGTTAATCAAGGCTATTGGATCAAGCTTTCAAAAAATTTGAAGCTTTTTTTCATAGTCTTTTGGTGATTAATTGATTTCTTAGCGTTTTTATATTTGTTTCCTTGTCCATTATTGTTAAATTGATTTATATATCTTTTTTTATTACTGTCTATAGCACCTAGTGACTAGTGTTACTCCATGCCACGAATTTGTTGTTTGTGTTTTTGGCGTTATCAACCCATTCATTTTATTTCAAGTTTAATAATATTATTCAAATTCTTTATCATCTTGAGATTGTAAACAGGAACATACTTTCAAATAGTCTTTAATGTATAACTACAATTTCTCATAAAATGCTGCTATATTAAGAATTACTTTTACAGAACTTAAGAATCCATAATGAATTGCTCATAGTCTATGATTTCAATCTCATCACTATCGCTGTCGCTATCACTATCATCATCCAAAACATTTTTGTCAACTCTTGTTTCATCATCATGTTTCTTCTCTTGTTCAGCTTTCACTGGGCTCGTGAATTGTTCTGTTGATTCACCATCAGAAGAAACAAAAAGTGAATTTTTACCAGGTGTTGGTTTTGATGTCACTGGTAACACTTTTTTGGAAAGTCCCAATATATTTGGAAGTTTATCAGGTTTTGCATTGTTTCTGATTATTGGTTTATCCGGTTGACTATTCGAACCCTGATCAACAAAAAGTGGAGTGGATGGGGTATGTGTTCTTGAAGAAGCTGGTGGATTATTTGCTTTATGTTCAAGATCATCATTCTGACCAACGCTCGATGGCCTTGGTTGAGGACTTATGTTAGAAGTTTGTAAATCATTTAATTTCCGACGTTTCAGAGACACATCTTGTGATTGGCTTTGATGGACTTTTGAACTTGAAGTGTTTGATGTTTTGTTTTGAACCTTGGCTGGTTGATGCGGTTTATCATCATGTGATTTTTCAATAGACGACTTCTTGGACAACTGACTCTTTTCAACAGATTCACTTTGCGGTTTTGGAGACTTTGACTTTCCATTGAAAATGTTTGCTGTGTTTCTTATCAAAGATCTGAATACGCTCAATCTAGTATTTTGGTTATTATTTTCGAGACCCGCAGTTTCTTCAGATTCTGATCCCTTTTTGGTGTTGATTGGAGCTTCCTTCGTGGAATTGATTGAATGTTTTGGAGACGATCTTGATGACTTATTTTCAGGAACATTACCATTCTGTTTATCATCATGCGTCACTTCATTTGAGAGATTTGAGGTTAATTTAGATTTCAGTTTCTTTTTGACTGGGTTTGGTCCATGTTTGTCTTCTGCATCTTCGTTATCACTATCCGCAAGTGGAATTGATTCAACATGTGGTGATGAAGCACGTGATGCTTTAGAGGATGAATTATTTGTTTTTCCTTGACCATTATAAAGCTCTTTAGGATTGGCGATGACTCCAGGAAGTTCAAATTTTTCATCAGCTTCTGCAGGATCATTATCATCACTATCGTCATCTGAACTTTCATTGTCAGCGGCAGAACGAGGAACATCTTTGAGAAACGCGATACCTCTGTTCATCTTGAAATTTCCTTTAGTTTCAACTTTGTCTTTGTTATTTTTGTCTTTAGGAAACAAGGTAGTATTTTTGACGAACTTTCTGTATCTCAATGTTGGATCATGAAGTGGTGTAGTTGAACCAGATTTCGAGCTTTCGTTTGAGGTTTTTGACTTGTGAATATTGTTTGAAGATTGTGATGTGGGTTGAACAGATGTAGTTTGGTTGGTTGACGGTTGAATCTTGGTGGTTGAATCGGTAGAACTTTTGGCTAAAGTGTCATTTGAAACAGAATCATCATCAGAATCATTTATAATACGTTTTCTGATCTTCTTTGTTGGTTTTTTGTTAAATGATTTGTCACTCATTTGTGAAAGTGGCTCATGTGAACGCTTTTCAGCTTCGTTCGGAGTTGATTTCTTTTTCCTATCTTTAGACCTTGATACTCCTGCTTTTTTAACTTTAACCTTTTTTCCTGTGCTGGACTTCTTTTCATGAGACTTTTTGACAGGTTGTTTATCAAATTCACTTGGATCTAAATATAAAGCCATGTCATCAAACTCAACTTCGGAATCATCCACCAAAAAATCCTCAACTGGTTCTTCTTCATACTTCCATTTACTCGTTTCCCATTTACTCACCCCTTTATATAGCCCAGCTGCTCTTTTATTTTTACCTTTGGGCGACAGGATAACATGAGCTAGTTCTTTATCGGATTGTGATGGATCTTGAAAATCTGAATTCGATGAATGATCACTGGGACTTTCAACATATGAATTATCAGAACTTTCATTGAAAAGTGATGCTAATTCTGCATCTTTGTTGGACCTTTTGACTTTCTTTCGTCTCTTAGCTCTAGTTTCAGATGATTTATTCTCTTCATTTTCATCAGATTTTATTTTCTTCTCATCAATCAGTTCATCATCACTGACATCCACAAGTTGAATATCTTGAGTATCCAGCTGCACAATATCAGATCCCAAATTTTCATCTATCTCATCGTCTCCTTCCCCGGAGCTACTAATATATATCACTTCAACATCTTGTGATTGTTTGATTGGCGAGCTTTTGGGTGTTAGTTCCACCAAATCTTCAAATATATCATCATTACCTTCATGCGTCTGTTCTCTGGATGGAGATTGTTCAACTTTGTTATTGTTCACTTTCTCAACTTTGGAAATTGTCCCTGTATCTGTCTCTTGTAACGAGTTCTGTTTCGGTACTGGAGGTTGTTCCGCAACAATATTATCATTACTTCCCTTAACAGGAGCATTGAGAGCGTTATTTGAAGCAGGTTTGACATCTGGGGTCAAATTTGTTGGTTTGTTCGTTGTAGACATTTCAAGATGAGATGTTTTCAGATTATTCTGCTCGGTGATGTTGGATGTGTTGTGATAATTTATATTCTGGTTAGGCGCAGTTGTAGAATGTATTTTGCTTGATTGGTTCAGGGTATGGGGCATTGAGAGTGTTGAACTTGGGACTAATGTGCCCATTATTGGTCTTGTCTTCCTTGTAAGTAAATAGTCTTGAAGTTCTTCCAGTGTTATTTGCTCTGGAACGCTATCAGACGAGGAATCGTCCTCATCCATGAGCACACGCAAAGTTCAGCCTCTACCAAAGAATGGTTTGTGGCCTAAAAAAGGGTCTAAAAGCGACTTTGAGCTCTAAAAAGATGAAACCAAATTTATTTCAGTTTCATAATTTCTACACGCGTTAATTACTTTGAGGTCGGAATTGACGCGCAACAAAATTTACAATTACGAGGGCGGAAAATGACAGAATTATGCTCTGATCTGTTAAAAATTGGTGATATTTGCTGATTTTAGAAGATTATAGGGGGTTTGAAAGTGGTAGTATGGAACTGAGAGTCCTTTAGAGTATGAATCACTACTTTGAACCAGTTAAAACCCTCTTCTAAGCCCCAATATGCACCAAATTAAGAGGGATCGACACCAATTTGACACAAAAAACACAATGAAAACGCTGAAAAATTTCCCTTTTATTGTTGTTAAAGGGGGTAAACCAGCAAAAATGAGTTCAAATTACACCAATTTGTACTGGAACTCTGGGAAAGGAGACGTGAAAATCGCTGGAAACTTCAACGACTGGAAGCCTCAACCTTTGGAACCAGAAGAGGGAAACAGGCTTGTTTACCGGATTAAAGATAAAGATACAAAGGGTAAATACGTTTTCAAGTTTGTTGTTGATGGTGTTTGGCAAGTTCATGAAGACTATGCAACTGGTGAGTAAATCTAAACTGTTATCGATGCGACATCAATACTAACCTGACTAGAAACTGATGAATCCAACAACGAGAACAATGTTGTCTTGTATGATCGTACGACTGATCATATCACCGCTTTTGAAGGGCCAACATCCTCTATTAAAACTCCAGATCCAACACCAATCAACGGTTTATCGCATACCACCACTCTAAGCCAAACCGATAGCAACAAAACAGAGCCAATCTTGACTGCTAATGCGAAATCCAATGGATCAGATGGCATTTCTAAAGCAGTTACCAATCCTGAGCCTACTAAAACCACTGACAGTCCACCACCACCACAACCTGTGGGAAGACCAGACGTGCCAATTGCAACCAGCACTCCAGCTGAAGAGGCACACGACGACGACACTGAAACCACTTTTGTTGAGCCCAATCCAACCTCGGACCAGGTGAAGAGACAAGGTGACCAGAGCAACTACGGTGTCGGTTTCTTCGCAGCAATTATCCAGCTCATCACCCAACTCTTCTCAGGATGGTTCACACGCTCCTGATCTTATTATCCATTGCTAATACACATCCTCATTGGCTACAATTTTTGACACCTTTATCACGTGACACCCTTTTTTCGTAGGCCGAATAAATTTTTTCTCCCAGTGAGTAATTGCTCTCCACATAAATAGCACAATATAAATTCGCTTTAATGAGCTTCACGAGACTCACGCAGATTCTGGGACTCGGAAAGCGTCCGTTTTCTCAAACTGCAACTCGCCACATTTCTGAACCTCCAGTGACTCCGAACAAGTTTGTGGAGGTGAAATCGTGCAACAGACTTAGAGCCAGCACCTCTCCAGAGTACATTAGGTCTCCAAACTCGAAACTTGCAAATCTCGTATGGAATAAACCACTGCAGAATATTCTGGTGGTGAAGAAGCCCTGGGTCGGGCATGTGCGTCAAAATATGGTTGATTTCATCAGTTTTATTCACGATCAGTACCCAGAGATCAACGTCATGGTGACACCTGATGCTGCTGATGAGATTTCACAGGATTTCAACAGTTTTGCTAAAAAATCTACATCAACGCCCCATGTGCTCTACACAGGTGAAGTGGAAGATATAATCGGCAAAACTGATCTCTTAGTGACGTTGGGAGGAGATGGTACTATTCTAAGAGCAGTTTCTCTTTTTTCAAACAGTTCAGTCCCACCTATTTTATCATTTTCTTTAGGAACATTGGGATTCTTATTACCATTTGATTTCAGTCATCATCAAGAATCTTTCAAGAGTGTTTACAATTCCACTGCAAAAGTTTTGAATAGAACCAGATTGGAGTGTCATGTTGTTAGAAATTCATCTTCAGGTAAAGAAGTTAGCAAACCAAGTATGATTCATGCAATGAATGATATCGTTCTACATAGAGGTGATACCCCAAGTTTGACCACATTAGACATCTACATTGATGGTGAATTCTTGACTAGAACCACAGCAGATGGTGTCACTCTAAGTACTCCCACCGGATCAACTGCATACTCATTGAGTGCTGGTGGTAGTATCGTCCATCCATTAGTTCCTTGCATATTAATCACGCCAATTTGTCCGCGTTCATTGTCATTTAGACCGTTGATTGTTCCATTAACTTCACATATCAAGATCAAGATTGCAAGTCGACAGAATGCAACGGAGAATAACGTCAGATTATCAATTGATGGTGCACCTCAAGAATATTTACAAGTTGATGATGAGATTCATATAGTTAATGAAGTTGGTACAATTTTCGTTAAAGAAGAACAATCTCCAATTCAAAAAAGACAAACTGAAAAGGAGAAAATACACAGTGGAGTATATTGTGTTGCTAACACAGAAAATGATTGGACTAGAGGCATTAATGAACTTCTTGGGTTCAATTCCAGTTTTAAAAACCAATCAAAGTTATAATGAATAATTAGATAATTTCTACAAAAAGCTAAACAAATCTGTGTAGTCAGAAAACTGTTCCGTCAATCCTTGCACCACTCCCCATTCGGACTCACGAAGGAGGCTCCTTAGGTCTGGAACAAAGTCCAGTCCAGATGGAGTGCTGCACCCAAGATCGATTGAATATCACTCTCCAGTCCAAACTTATAACCTTGTCTATAAAAGAACAAAGGGCAACGGGGGTATCGCGCTCGTCATGGGCCGGCCAGCGTTTTTACGGCCGCCAGCCTCAAGGAGATGCTTTCCTTTGTTGCGATTGGCTGTGAAATTTTGCGTTAAAGAAATAGAAGAAGTTTGAAAAAGTTTCATAGCGAAAATTTTTTTATAGTGATGAGATGAGTTGTGTATTCCGGGGGATTATGCCCTCGGATATTGATATTTGATCTCGAGTTTATTTTTGTTTAGGTCTTTTAAAGAATAAGTGGGAAGTTTTATAGAAATCAGTTTGTTGCTATGAGTGAACTACAAGCTGAGATCGCAGCAATTGATAATGAGTTGGATTTTCTGGTTGATGAAGGAACGATTGAAGAAGAATTGATCCAGTTGAACAAACCAACTTTTAAACAACTAAGTGAAGTACAATTGAAAGAGGATGAGATTATTAAAGAATTAGAAGAGTTGAAAAATCTTTGGGTTGTTGGAAATTTCATCAAAGAGATAGAAATCAATATTGAAATGTATGAGCTTGAATCTGTTAGTTTATCACTTACGAAACTTGGATCAAAAATTGATGCATTAAAGAATAACGATGTCAAACCATTGGCATTAGAAAACCTGCATAAGTTAAAAGATCAATTTGATGTCGTTTTGAATGAAGTATGGAAAAAATTGTTGGTTATAGAAGATGGAGAACTTATATTCAATGAAGAAATTGAAATTGATGGAGTTATCATCGATTACAAAGCATTTGTTGATCTTGTCCAGCAACATCATTTCAAAAACATTAACATTAACACGTCACAACAACTTGATAATTCATTGATTTCTAAACTTGTTCAATCAACTTATAGTTTCAAGTTATCAGATAATAAAATAGAAATCAATAAGCTTTCAACAGCAGCTGATTTGAATCTCATTATTGGATCTGTTGTTTCAGTTATTAATTTCATCTCTCAGTTCCCAGAGAGTCCCAAGATCATTCATTACATAACTACCCGCCTTTATGATTGGTTGAAAACGTTGATTATTGAAAATATTGATCAGATATACAATGACAAGTCATTAAGGGAAGATTTACTTAACTTGAATGAATTTTTGAAAAATCATGGAGTCAAGAGGGATGATTTGAAACAATGGATCACATATGAATTAGACGAGTTCATAATTGAATATTACTTTGGTGTGCATGTGCAACAATTGAGAGATGTGTTTAATAAAACAATTGATTTCGAAGAGTTGATCAAAAGAAATGCAACGGGATCTCCTCAACCTCAAACACAACAACCGCAAACGACAGTCCATGCAAAAGCTCCTGCGGTTCAAAAGATTGAAAAATCTGTTAAACAGGATGATGATAATTGGGATGCATGGGGTGATGATGATTTTGGTGATGATAATGAAAATAGCAATAATAATGATACAAAGGAACCTGATTTCAAAAAATCCAAACCTTCAAAGAACGAAGAAGATGATTGGGATGCATGGGATGATGATGAAGATGATGCATTATCAACAACTATTCTCAAACCTAAGAAACTTGTCTCTAAATTGTCTAAAAATGCATCACGTACCCCAACTCCAACTTTACAATCAAAACAAAAGCCTGCAACAAATTTATCTCAATACTACACATCCAAGATCCCGGATCTAATCATCCCTATAATTCAGTCATTCATCACACAAACCACTAAGATCACTAATAATAATCCAAATAATGGATCTTTGAAATCCATATATGAGGGGAAATCATCAGAACTTACAACGGTGTATTACTTACTGTCAGTGGACTCATACACGAATAAATTCTTGTTATACAATGATTTACAATACGTTTCCTCATCATTTTTACAATCATCAGCAATTTCAATTCATACTGAATTAATGATCCATTCAGAAAAACTTTTGACTGAATCAGTAACGAATATTGAATCACATATTTTTGAAACTTATAAAACATTACAGAATTTAAACCCTTCATTATCATCAACTGCAACATTCGGTATAATTTCAAACATTGATCAACAATTCCTAACATTCTTCAACATTGTCCAAATCTTGAAACATGAATTAAGACAAATGATAATCATTGCCGCAGTAGATCAATTATTCCAATTGATTATTGATTCAATCATGTCAAGACATTCAATAGGTGAAGATGAAAGTGAATATTTGGGAGTCATTATTGGGAAGTTTACATCTTTGCAAGTTATTGATAAATTAGCATCTGAGAATGATGTCGTTATTGGAAGTAATATTCCAAATTTTTCGAAATTGATTCATGTTCAATTTATTTTGAAAAGTCATCTTGCTGATATAATGGATAGTTTCTACAGTGCTGAATTTTATGATTTATCAACTTATGAATTGGTTGGGTTGGTTGATAAATTGTTTGCTGATAGTGATTTGAAAAGACAGTACATTTCTGAAATTAGAGAAATTAGAGAAACTGATTGATTTTTTTGATACGTTATTGGTTTTTGAAAAAATGCAATTCTATAATATGATAAATAATGCCAATCAATTAGCACCTGTAGGTGAGTATAACCACTCTACCTTTCTCTGTATCCCAACTTCCCTTATTAGACCTTCCAAAATAAACTGCTAATGCAAAAAAATGTTCAACTATTGAGTTGAGGAGAATATAAAAAATGATCCTACCAGAGCATCAAATAAAGACCGAACTTTGAGAAGTAGGACGAACAATCTCACTTGAATCCTTATCAAGTTCATTATTGAACTTATCAATTATTTCAGAAACTTTCAAATCTTGGTTATTTGATGTAAATGGATGAATTTTCAAAACAGTAATACTGCTATCAGTTTTAGGTTTCTGGCTATTAATCTCTTTTGCAAAGACTTTATCTATCTCTCCAATAACTGGCCCAAAAACTTTGATATCAACATCTTTAGCCCATAAAGTATCCATATGCTCATATCCTTCAATTCCATATAATTGTAATTCTTCACAATTGATCAAACCTTTCTCTGTTGCATTAATTTCAACCAAATTATCATTACTACCATAAACCAACATAACTTTAGTTGTGATTGCATTCAATGGGAAACTTGTAGCTTTATGAACCTTATGTTTGGTATAACTTAATCTTGAAACCAATGAATGTTTAACTCCATCATACATTTGAAAAGAGTTACTTTTGATGATTTGTAACCAGTGAACTATTGACTTGACAGAACTTGGACTGAACACATGAGGGTATACCAATTGTTTCTGAGTATTTGAGATATTACTTATCCTCCAATGGAATAAGAAATAAAAGCCAAAATCAACAAATATTCTAAGAAATGGGCCAAGTAATTGTGCAATCAGGATAACTTCACCTGGTATCATTGATTTGCGCCCAAACACAACATACAATAAGTTGGGAAACCGAGTCAACAGAACAATCAATGGATTATTTATCCAATTTGGTACCATGGATGGACTAAGTCCAATAAATAACTTGACTTTATCATTCAATGGCAGTGATAATGACAATGCACCTAATGTTTGAGTTGCACCTTGACTGAACCCAATAACGACCAAATCTTTCTGTTTAGTTTTTGCCAAAACATGATCAATAGAATCAGGTGTATCATATAATGCAAACTCATCTAATGAATAATCCCAAAACTTCTTATCTGAGCATGTCAATGATATATGTTTTCTAGAATACTTATTCCCTCTGTTATTTCCTAACCAAACATCATAACCTCTATCAACCAACAAAAACGGTATTGATTTAGAATTTGACTCACCCAACACGAATATCTCACTATTAGTGACCAAACCATGATGAAGATACACAACAGGACTCCCTTGGTTCACACGATCTTTGTAGACTCTATGAATAGTGAGAATATAACCATC
Organism: Gotozyma montana; assembly: GCA_003706615.3. NCBI lineage: Eukaryota > Fungi > Ascomycota > Saccharomycetes > Phaffomycetales > Phaffomycetaceae > Gotozyma > Gotozyma montana. The sequence continues at coordinate 1,271,275 of PPLU03000001.1, forward strand.
TTGTGTCTGCACAACATGATTCTCAACACTGTAACCTGACAATTCACAAATATCATGAATGTCTATTGCGTGTGCTATTTCTGCGTAATTCGAATCACTGCTGATGAGAACAAAGCGCTTGAAGTAGTCAAGAAAGTAGTAAACCACGCGCAGTGGGAGCAGCGACAAGAAGCCAACGAGACTCACGAGTTCCTGAACGTGGAACATTGTGATTATGCTGAAAGTACAAAACACAAAAAAGATGAGACTGAAAAAATTTGACACATTTTCTCTTTGATAAGAGTTTTTGATGGTATATAAATAAATAATGTGAATAAATAGAGGAATAAATAAATCAGTGTATAGATTCTATGAGAGAAACATCTAGAGTGCCAATTCACTTCTTGATCTGCTGCTCAGCGATATCAAGAGCTCTCAAGAGACGTTCTTCACGTTCTTGCATCACACGTTGAGCCTCAACAACATGACGTCTTTCTGGTCTCTCCATTGCAATACTAGGATCAATGTCTTCATTGATAGGCGTCAGAGAAGGTATTTTCTCACTAACACGGACACCTCCACGCTGAGTTGGAATCAAATCTTGAAGTTCTTCCTGTGATAGTGAGCCAACAATCCATTGCTTGACACGTAAATGCGTTCTGTAGAGTCCACTGAATATGTTCTCGTACCCATCGTTCCAACGGTGGATGAACCCACTGTACACCACAACTCCAACAACGAGAACACCACCAGCCAATGAGGTCCCCTTATCAAACTTGGTGTAATGGTTCACGCGTCTCAGCTGCTTGAACTGGCCAGGATATAATTCTGAGTGGGGTCTTGGTGTGTACTGGAGCGAACGCAAGGCAGTACGCATCTGCTGGTACTGTGAAGCATCGTTGGGCACTGAACTCCAGCTGTTTCCCTCTGTTCCCGGAGTGTTGAACTCGCTGGGATATCCTTCAGCAGGACGTCTTTCTAGCGGATCGTAGGGGTTGTAGTGGGAGCCTGGTGGTGGAGCTGTCCACCCGGGCGGATTCGGACGTCTCTCTACTTCGTCAGCCATTGTCTTGTTCGTAGTTTATTTGTTGTTGTTGTTGTTGTTAGCTGTTATTTGTGGGGATAAATACCCAGTGCTACTAATACAACGAACATGATTTATATGAAATGTAATGATAAATGTTATGTATACACTAATGCGTTCTTTTGAACTCTCCAGGCGTGAGAATCTTCTTCCCTTTGCTCCATATCCCACGCTTCGCCGTTTTGGCTCGTTGTTCCATTTTTTCGTACTTTTCTCTTCGTCCATCAAACTGGGCTCCCGTTTTGGCCTCATAAACAACGGCCCATCCATGCTTAATCATCTCCAAACCAACATCTTTCCAGCCTCCAAACCAGTGGAATATCTGTGCACTTCCTACAACTCTCCCATATTGATCTAAACTCAATGGCTTGACCCTAACTTTCTTCCCTAATAAATATTTACTCAACCAATCCATGGCTTCATCTCCAAATGGCTGAGCAGGTTTACCAAAATGTGCCCTCTCTGGTGCATCCACCCCAGCTAGCCTTACATGCAATGTCTTCCCCTTGAGTTTCTTAGCATTGGCACCTGGAGTGTCTCTAATCCAATGCCAACCAGTGAGAATCCCACCTGGTGTGTGGAAGAAATGGAAATTATCACCATCACCAACCCTTGTGACCACTCCATAGAGCTTTCTTCTGTTGAATGCCTTTCTAGGGATCGATGTCGCAGTTCTTATAGGTCTCAGGAATCGTTTGTATAGTGATATCGTAGCAAGTGTTAGTGTGGTGAGTGATCCAGATAATATCAGAATTCTATTGTCCAGAATCGGCCGTTGATCATTCGTGCTCATGTTTTATGATACATGTGATGATATGAAGAGTTCTTTTAAGGGTTTTAAAAGCGTTTTATGCAGTGTTTTTGGAAGTTGATTCGGTGGTTTGAAGAGAATTCTGATCTACGTAATTTTTTTTTCTTTGTTTACATTTCGGAATTTCATATCTTGTGACGTTTACAGTGTAAATTTATACTGAAAATTTTGATTTAGTGACTAAAATATGCAATAAGAGTGAAGTACGAGTCTAAGCTATGCTTTAGAAAGTTCCTCTTTTTCAAACAATTCAAGATTCAATGCACTCAAGAAACATGGGATCTCATTCTTCTCTTTTATCCAAAAAGAGATCAAATTATTATAACCTTTAAAGAATTCAACATCTTCATCATTCTCATCCATTTCTCCTGATTTATTAAGTTTCAATGTTTGATTAACAGGATCTATAATTATGCAATTTTCTTGATTCTTAACAAATTTAGAAATTAATTTGATCTTATTAGATGATTGGAATTCAACTCTGTATCCAAGTAATGATTGAACAGCATCTATAAATTCCAATGATTTAGCTTGGAAAATTTCTCTTAATCTTTGAATTCTTTTATTTAAGTTACAGATTTTGTTTTCCAAGTCAGTTTTATCAAGTTCAGATTTTTCATATATCGATTTTGGAATAGTTTCAACAAATTGAGATTGTTGTAATTTTATCAAATCATTGTTAATTTTCTCTAAATTCTCTAATTTTGAACGTTTAACAATTTGATCTTTCTGAAATGGATTGTTTCTTAATTGAAGTATCCTCACTTTTTGTTGATTTATTGATTCAAAAGATTCAATTTTCTTCAATAATATAACATTATCATTTGTCAATCTTGTCTTTTCATTGTTCAGTTTCATTAATTCATCTTTTAATTTTATAATAGAAGTTTGGAAATTTCTTGTAGTATCTTCATCATCTGGTCCATTATCATCAACTCTTTGTCTCTTATTAGACGTACGTTCTTCAAACTCCGATTTATGTTTCTTTGTTAATTCACTCAATTGGGTCTTGTAGTCATTTATAATGTTTTCAAGGTTCGTGATATATTTATCCTTTTCATTATCATTTATCGATAAATCTTGATCAAAATTTTTTAATTGTTCTCTTAAGAAATTAGCTTCTTCAACCAATAACGATTTCTGTTGTTCTAATTCATAATTGATCTTCAATAGATTATCATATTTGTCTTTAACAACATTAAACTCTTTCTTCAACGATTCATTCTTGATAAATAATTCATCATGATTTTTTTGAACAATTTTCAAATCATTAGAAACTTTATCAAAATTGTTCGTCAATATCAAATTTTCATCTTTCAAAAATCTAGAATTTTGGAAAAATGAATCAATATCATTAATCTCTCCCAGGTAAACATTCCATTTTGAAAGTTGTGATTTCAAGTTCAAATTCTCTAAATTCAAATCATTAATTTGATCGTTTAATTTATCAACTTGTTCTAATTTAGTCAATAATGTTTTTTTCTCATCTTTTAAAATCTCAACATTTTGTTTTTGTAAATTCATCTTCTTGATCAATTCGGCTTGTTGAAGATTCTTTAACTCTAGATCTTTAATATATTGAACTTGTTCATTCAATTGCCTATGTATGGTTTTATTGGCTTCAATTTCAAAATCATTTGGAGTAGTTTTAATCTTAACTTTCAATGCTTCTAATTCATTATCTTTGATACAAGTTTCTGATTTTAGCATACTGATCAAATCTTGTGCAGATTTCAATTGTTCATTCAAATTTTTTATCTCATCCCTTGCTTGACTTTTCTCATAATTATCACGATTTTCTGTCTCAACAAGCCTTGTGCTTAAACTTTTATAATCATCATTCAGTTCATCATACGTGTCTTTCGTCGTGTGTAATTCTTGTTTCAATTCTTTAATTTGATTCAAGAAACTTTCTTTCTCTTTCTTGAAAGCATCACGTTGTTGTGATATCTTTGTCTTCAACGCCTTATGTTCAGTGTAATAATATATCTGATCAGTTGATACAGACTCATATTTCTCCTGTTGTTCTTTCAACTGTTTCACCAGCCCATCCTGTATACGTTCATGCTCCACCTGATTAAACTCTATCGTATTCTTAGCGTGTTTGAGTTCATACGCTAGAGTACGTGCCTGTACTTTCAATCTCTCAAGTTCAGAGTTGTTCTTATTGGATGATATACTGACTGAAGATACATCTCCTGAAAAGCTCAAGCGTTTGGAAGGCGTGAGTACACCAGCAGCTGATATAATCGACTCTCTCTTCTTCGGCACATCCACAAACGGGCTCGAATCCGTCATTTTCTTCCACTTTCAAATACAATATTGGTATTAGCTTTAATTTCGTTTGTTTACATTTTTTGTTGATATTTTTCATGGTCACGTGACCACCACCAAAAAACAAAAATCGGCGATATTTCAAAATCAGATTAATCACATACTAAAACTAATCAATATTTAAAGGAGTCAACACTTCACTCAATTTCAATGTCGAAAGTCCCTAGAAGTTTCAGACTCTTAGCAGAGCTCGAGAAAGGCGAAAAAGGCTCAGGTCCAGACTTCTGCTCGTATGGTCTCGTTGATGGGGGCGACTCTACACTAACTGATTGGAATGGCACAATATTGGGACCACCACATAGCAATCATGAGAATAGAATCTATATGCTTACGATAACTTGTGGGGAAGAATACCCTGAGAAACCACCACATGTGAGATTCATCAGTAAGATCAACTTACCATGTGTGGATGATAAGAATGGGGATGTTATTCCTTCTAAGTTTGATGTATTGGGTGATTGGAAGAGGAGTTATACGATTGAACATGTTTTGGTTGAATTGAGAAAGTTCATGACGACGCCTACGAATAAGAAATTGGTTCAACCTGCTGAAGGATCCACTTATGAATAATTGAAGGGTTTATGTGCTAGATAAGTTCATTTTCAAATTGGCATAGTATATGATCTACATGAATACACTGACATCAATGATAATCTTTTGTTTGTAGCGCGGCGGTAGGGCCTTATTCATGTATTACCTATAAATCATTCTATTGTAAGTAATTAACAAGATCTTTCAAAGAGATATGTTTTGGGTTGAAAGATGCAACGTCTTGATTTGCTCCTATTTTGGACAGATTCAACACTTCTTGTGAATCAGTGTCTAGTGATAAGAATTCTTTTAATATTAACAAATCTTTAGAAACAGATTCTATTTCTTTCTTGAACTCGTCTAACTTTTTCCAAAAATTTGGGAATTTTAAACGAAGTGATTCTTCTTCATTGGATTTTTCATTGTTTAAAATTTCATGTAAATTAGATATCAGTTGATCTTCAATGAATTTATTTGATGAATAGTTGAACAATTGAAAGATTGGTAACGATTCATATAATTGATCAAGTTTGTAACCGTCTAAAATTTTAGATTTCAGTATTGAAATTTCTTTCCTTTGTCTGTATGTCTTGATCAATATCTTGATCAATATTATTTTAAAGATCAAATCTAATGAAATTGGTAAATCTGAAGAATAATTAGAAATTATAGATCTGTAAAAAATCAAGGTATCATTAACAGATATATCAGTGATTGAATCTAAATATATCAACAGTATGTCCAGATCTTGTAGTAAAGGGTTGATATTCAAAGAGGTGAACACTGATAATACACTCAAAGAGGTTTCATTTGTGGATTTGATATCGAGGTATGATTGAATTTGACTTATATCCCCCAATGAGTTCACAGACACGTCTGGTTGGAGTGGGATTATATTGGCCAGTCTGATAATATGGTTGATGAATGATTTGGAAGTGATGTTGAATTGATCTAAAGAGTTTAAATAGTGTAAACTTTTTAAAATATCAAATCTATCAAGGAAATAAATTGAATTTATGAAATTATACTGATCGGAGTCAACTATATTGACAATGAACTCATCTGCTCTTTTGAAAGAAAAATCTTTCAAGATATAGTAAATAATCAAGTTCAATTCTATATGTGGTATGTTTTGGGTTTTCAACTCTGTCATGAACTTGTCTAATCTGTCCAGATTGACAGGAGGATAATATGAGTCAACATTGATATCCAGTTTCAATAAATCATTAATGAACTTATCAAATACTAAAGCTTTATGTTCTTTCAACTTCTGGTAGATCAGATCGTTTCTTGTGTATTTTATAACTGCATACAATGACTGTTGCTGATTATCGAGCTTAAGATTAGGTCTTATTTGTTTGCGAAGATCTTGAAGTTCAATCGTGTATGGGAACTCCAAATGTTGGAACAATTCCAATTCCTGGTTTTCAAACCCCATTGCTTCAAACTGACACGGTTTTAAAGATTTTCTTCTATTGTTGATGCTCCGATAAAAAAAAAATTCTTTTGTTTTGATATCTTTTTTCAACTGTTAATCCTTACACCACGATGAGTTCTACTATGTGAAGTAAAATGCTGTTGTATGTTATATCTAATTAGTTCAGCTCTGTCTATTTACAATTAATGGGCCAGAGGTTCTGGCTCCAAAGTGTTGTCCAGTGCTTTCAAAGCAACTTGGTAAAGGAGCAACATTATACTGCTCTGCACACTGGTCCATACAAATCTAGGACCAACACCACTGAACAATCCGTAAAATCCTTCTGTTTTGTACACAATGCTGATCCCTTTGAAGATCGAGGAAGTGTTCAACACGGCAGGTTTCGCAGTGGATGGAATGGTGTAATTTTTCTTGGTAACGTTTGGGGTTTTTGGTATTGGTTGTTGGTTTTTAGTTGATGATAAATGAGGTGATGGTTCTGTAGTGTTTGGATTTTGAGTTTGAATTCTTGTCTTGATCACGTCTAATGGTGTTGTTAATGTTCCAGCCAGCCCACCAGCTGCAGCACCAGTCAGAAGTTCAAGTCCTATACTCAAATCTGTAGATGGTTCATTCATTAACAATGCATATCCTCTAAATTTTTCATAAAATGCAAATTGTAAAGCACTAAACGGCAGATCTCTGAAAAGGGTGGCTTTATAACCATAAAATAATGTATGTGGACCTTCTTTATGAACAAGTGTCCTTATAGCATCGATCAAACCTTTATAGTTATGTCCACTATGGAAAAATGGATTATTATAACGACCTTGTAATTGTAATCTTGTTTTCAAAACTTCACTAGGCACATATATTATACTTGATGCGAAATCACCAAGAAACCCTGCTGTTAAATGGGTAAGCGTGTCATTAATACCATAATCGTTAATCATTGTTCTCTTGGTGTATTCATAAGTCCCAAAAAATATAGCTGTACTTGGGAAAGATCCCACCATAGCGGCACTATAACCACCATAGAGTCCTCTTCTGAGACCTTCTTCTATGAATATCGTTCTATATGCACTTAGCATGTTTCTATACTTGACTGTAGTTGGGGAACCTTGTTGACGAGTCTTTACCGTGTCTAACGAATGCATGACGGAGTCACCCACGGCACCACCGAACCCACCAGCGAGCATGCAGTGAAACACAGAGCTGTGCGAGTCATCGTACTGCTCGATGTTTACTTCATTTTGAGTAAGCATCTGATGTGTGGGTTATAGTATGTTTAGAAGTTATTGATTATTGTTTGGGTTTCACTGCATGTAAGAATAAAAGAGTGATTGTTTTCCAGTGAGAAAGAGAAAAGTTGTGATGATAATTTAATGAAGATTGGATGAATGTGGTTGACTCGATCCAGTAGTGCTCAAGAATATTGAAAATTTGAAGTTGAAATCTCTTCTGATCTTTGATTTCCAATTTTTTTTTCAGCTTTTTTTTTTTCAGATTTTTCAATTGGAGGAAAAACCGTTTCGGATTTATTCGGATAAAAAATATGAATTCTCATCTCGATTTTAACTACAAATGATTTAATCTGTGTTTGATATAAATACCTGATGATATCTCGAGTATTTAGAAGTAGGATCCATTCTCTGAGACGAGGTTACAAAGTTCTTGCGATAGAAACCAGTTGTGATGACACATGTGTTGCTTTGATTGATAGAAATGGTGACAATGTTGAATTGATTGATCATTTCAAGTCAACTCTTGATTCAGCTAATGTTGGAGGGATAATACCCACCAGGGCAATTGAACATCACCAAATGTCAATAGCACCACTTGTTAAGCGTCTTTTTGATAAACATGGTATAAATGCACAAAATCCACCAGATCTGATATGTGTTACTAGAGGACCAGGAATGGTTGGACCATTGTCTACAGGTTTAGGATTTGCTAAAAGTTTGAGTGTTGCATATGATAGACCGATGGTTGGGGTGCACCATATGTTAGGACATTTGCTAGTGCCGAGATTTGAAAGTAATGGTACGAAACCTGAATTCCCATTTCTTAATCTGTTGATCAGTGGAGGTCATACAATGTTGGTGTTGTCTACTGGATTACTGAAACATGAAATATTGTGTAATACGATAGATGTGGCGTGTGGTGATGCTGTTGATAAGTGTGCGAGAGAGTTGGGGTTGAAGAACACTAATTTAGGGAAAGAATTGGAACAGTTTGTGTTAAAGAATGAAGAATTTTGGGAATTCAAGAAGTTTGATATGCCAACTCCTTTGAAGAATAAACCTGGTAGAAAAGATGTGATTAATTTTTCATTTGGACCATTCCAAGGGACGATCAAGAGACTTATTGAATCTGGGAAGTTGGATCTTAATAACGAAAATGAAGTCAAGGCATGTGGATATCAGATTCAAAATGCAATTTTTGAACATGCATTGTCTAAAATCAAATTAACTATTGAAAACAATCAAGATAAGTTGAAAGATGTCAAACATTTAGTCGCTTCTGGTGGTGTTGCATCGAATTTTTTCCTAAGATCAAAACTTGATACTTATCTTAATGGGATCGGTATTGAAACTAGTTATCCAAGTTTAGAACTGTGTACTGATAACGCAGTCATGATTGGATGGGCAGGAATAGAGTTATATGAACAGGAAAATCTTACATCAAATTTGGATATACTACCCATTATAAAATGGCCATTGTCTGATATTACAAATGTTGATGGTTGGAAAAGAAATTAGACTTACAAGGTGTCTCAAAAGAAACAAAATGTACATAGTATAAAATTGAACAAAACTGTAAAGAGAAATTGTCAACTGTGTTAAGTTCTCGTTGGAATGAAAGATTCAGTAATGTTAAACTTTTCCACTAATTTTTTCCAACTATCTTTTTCAAGTTCGAAAATAATATGGTTTGATGGTTTTTCATGTCTTCTTGCCAATTCTTTATCTCTTGCAGCTGGATTTGCCGGAAGTGGTGGTAATTCATGTATCACTGGGTATCCATCTTCGTCTTCATCTAGAACTAATTTACCATCTCTAATTAAGAAACTTGTATAAAACATGTTTTCAACAGTTTGTGAAAAAGAATGTGGGTTGATGAAGAATTTGAACAGATTGATCTTTTCTCCACGTGATTTTTCATGGAAGATTTTATAACAACGAAGAACGGCATTTGTAGTATGATTTGTTGAATTTGTATTGATTTCATTAGATGTGACATTTTCAGCAGTTGTTTCAACATTACTAAAATTTTCTTTGGCCCTTGGTTTAACTATTCTTATCGTTTTTTCAATTTCCAATGGACCAAACAAATGACCAGTTGAGATTGGTTTAGAACCTCTTGAGTAAAGATATGTACCTAGACCAAACCAATTGTATTCTTTAAACTCGTGTTTTCCTTCCATAAAGTCTTCATTTGAACCATCTTCATTGTTATTACTCATTGCATCAAGTAAAAGATGTGTTTTCAACTTTTTTATAAATTCATCAGCTCTTAGGAACTTTTCAGTAGTTCCTAGTTTAATGTTTCTCATACCCAAATCCATCAAGTTACTGATTTCTCTGATGTTTCTAGAGTCATAAACACTGAAATCTTGATCAAGGTTATAATCTTTAGCCTTTTCTCTGACGATATTTGCCTTGTTTAATAACTCAGTGGCGTGTTCCAAGTCACCGTCTCTGGCGACTTTGGCTTTCCCTGTGATCAATTTAGAGGCAAGATCACGGTTCACGTCCATAATTTCTTTCTTTCTTCTGTTAACGTCTGCACTTGTTAACAATTGTGTGTTTACCTCGTCCTCTTCCTCAGATTCATCATCTTCATCTTCATCATCATCATCTTCTTCTTCCTCTTCTTCCTCACTGGACTCTTCCAAGTACTGAACCTTCTTTGGTGGCTCGCCGTTGAGCTCACCGGCCTCGGCTTCTCTCTTTAGACTCATTGATGTTTGTATCAGTGTTTAGTTTACGCGTCTTTTTTTTCAATTTATTCGCGTTCTCTTAGAGATAGTGATATATAAAGATAGTGGGATAATGAAGATCAAGGTGAGTAAAGTGGCAATAAATATGATCACAACTACTAACAACTCCAGCCACTTGACAAAACAGTTGTCAATAGAATAGCCGCCGGCGAGATCATCGTGGCGCCAGCGAATGCGCTGAAAGAGCTGCTCGAGAACTCGATAGATGCGCAAGCCACGAGTGTTGAGGTCTCAGTGAAGGATGGGGGAGTCAAGTTGTTACAGATCACAGACAACGGAACTGGCATTGAAAAGGACGATCTGGAGATTCTGTGCCGCCGGTTCACAACGTCGAAACTGGTGAGTTATGAAGACCTCAGCCACTTGACAACGTATGGGTTCAGAGGCGAAGCGCTAGCCAGTATCACACACATCGCACACGTCGCAGTGACTACGAAGACAGCAGAGAGCCAGTGTGGCTGGAAAGCGGTGTATTCAGACGGTGAATTGATTCCTTCAAAGGGAAACGACACAGCTGAGCCCAAACCGGTGGCTAGTAAGAAGGGCACACAGATCACAGTGGAGGATTTCTTCTACAATGTTCCATCAAGACAAAGAACGCTGAAGTCAGCAAGTGAAGAGTTTAACAAGATCTTGGATGTCATCGGAAGATACGCAGTGCACACTGAAAAAGTCGGGTTCAGTTGCAAGAGGTTCGGAGAGTCTCACTACTCGATATCCACTAGACCTAATCTAGACATCAAGGAGAGAATTAGAATAGTGTTTGGCAACGATATAGCTAAAAACTTGATACCCATTGAAATGGATCCAATTGAAGAGTATGGAATCTTGAAAATTAAAGGACAGATAACAAATCCGAACTATAACAACAAGAAGTCAATCCAACCGGTGTTCTTCATAAACAATAGATTAGTCGCTAATGATACTTTGAAAAGGGCATTGATCTCTACTATTAATCATTACCTTCCAAAAGGTCACAAATCTTTCATCTATCTAAGTCTTGAAATGAACCCAAACGTTTTAGATGTCAATGTTCATCCTACCAAAAGAGAGGTTCGTTTCCTAAATGAAGATGAAATCATTGATAAGATCTGCCTACATATCACAAAAGAGTTCAATACAATTGATGCTTCAAGAAATTTCCAAACAAAATCTATACCATTGACACAATCAAATCTAACATTTCAACAACCAAAGAAGCATACACCTCCAACTAATTCTTCTCAATTATCACAAATCCCTGTAAAGAAGGCCAAATATGACTATAATCTTGTGAGAACTGATGCCTCACAGGCAAAAATCACAAATTTCCTACCCAAGACATTGTCATACAGTCAATTCGCATCACAAGTTAAAGATCAAGACCCAACAGAAACAATAGATGAAGAGACTGAATTCACAGACACAACAATGTCAGCAATTCAAAAAACTTCAGAAACTACAATGGGAAGTATCCCTAATCAATTCCAATACTTGAAAAAAGACAAAGTTGAAGTTAATTTACAAAGTATCTCTGAGTTAAAGAATGAAGTTCAAGCAAAATCAAGTAATAAACTAACTGAAATATTCTCAAATATATTATATATTGGGATCATTGATGAATCAAGACGTCTAATAGCAGTTCAATATGATGTAAAACTAATGTTGCTTGATTTTGGTTCAGTATTGAATGAGTTCTTTTATCAGCTTGGATTAACTAATTTTAGTAATTTTGGTGTTTTACATTTAGAAGGATCTGATGAAACTTTGAATCTCAGAAATATAATATCAGTGATTTATGATAATCCTGATTTGGATACTTCATATTCCATAGATGAAGTTATTGGAAACATTGTGGCATTTAAGGACATGTTAGTTGAGTATTTCTCAATTGAAATAGAACAACTAGATGATGGCAATTATATTTTGAAAACATTGCCGTTATTATTGAAAAATTATACCTGTTATTTAGCAAAGTTGCCTATTTTCCTATACAAACTAGGATCAAGTATTCAATGGGATAATGAAAAACTTTGTTTAGAAGGGATTTTAAGACAAATTGCCCTTCTTAATATTCCTGAATCTTTTGAACAACATGATTCATTAGATGATTCAGATCCTAAAAAGCAAGAATTATTACAAAAATACCAAAATTTAAATGAATCATTGGAAAATGTCTTGATACCTGCTTTAAAAAGAAAATTTTTACCTCCAAAAAAATTAGATGTTGATATTGTGGAGATTGCTAATTTACCAGGATTATACAAAGTTTTCGAAAGATGTTAACTTTAAACTATTCCTTGGTTTCTACGATACTTATTTATTCTAATGCTAATGACATTTTATTTCTCTGTAAATGATCTAACAAAATAGCCGTTTTGATGCAGTTTTGGAATGGGATGATGAGGACGTTATATCACAGTTGAGCAGGACCTCCAACTTTATTCCTTTGATTCTTTTTGAAAAACTCATTGATCAATTTTTGATCAACTGATGTCAAATCTTGATTTGCACTTTCTCTTGCTTTTTCTGATCTTTTAATTTGTGAAGTTTCAAAATTACTATATGGTTTTGTCTTTGAAACTGATGGAATAACAATTGAATTGGTTTCAGCTTGATAAAAACTTGAATTCTTATCAATGTGTGGATATGATGATTCTGGAATCTTTGACTTAAATGTCTTGACTTGTTCTTCTTGGATGATATTTCTTAAAATTGATTTATTTTGATCATCTAAAATTATTTTGGCTGGGAAATTGGAAATATCACTCAATAATTGGCTAATTAAAAACAATCTAGACTTGAAAAACTTAACAACACTAATTGGATACTCTAATAATCGTTTCTCTTCTTCAGAATTTGTACCACTGTCATATAGTGCAATTATTGGATTAGCTGCTCTAGTACCATCTCTTCCATTAAAAGTGAATGTAAAATAAAATCTAGTCTCTGGGAAAATCGCAGTTAATGAAGAAGTAGTGGCATGGAAAAAAGCATGTAATAGTTGTTCATAAAATCCATCAGCTGTACCAGGTATATGTGTAGCACTTGGTAAAATTGATAAATATTTCTTCATCGTATAAAAAATCACTTGAAGTCTATTGGTTGTTGCTTCATTATCTTTAACTTGTTTCCAATACTCCACTAAATTTGATAAAAATTCTTCTAAATCATCATATTGTTGAACTTTATCTTTAGGTAAATTAGAATAAATCAAAGGTTTGATTTCTCTAAGTTGGAATAAAAGTTCTTCTGTGAATGTTGTATCATAAGTTCTGGTATGATAAGATTTAACACATTGGGCGAAATATTTGATAAAAACATGAATATAATCATTGTAAAGACTTGCCCTTTGATATAGAATATTATCTTTGAATTTTTCATTGACTTCATCATCTAAAAACACAGTGAATTCATTATTTAAATAACTCAATATGAATTCAAAAAGTCGATCACTTAATGCAATATTATCTTGAAATGTATGTGGACCATAAACTGTTGAATAAACAGCAGTTTGATAAATCTGAAATTTGGAAAAACATAAATTCACATTATTGTAAAAAATTGAAATATCATTCGCATTCTTGATGAAATCAACTTTGAATTTGTTTAAAAATCTTAGCGTAATTTCAAAATCCCTATTCAAAACTTTTGTCGCCACTGTTCTTGCTTCTTCATCTCTTGTAAACTGTGATATTAAAACTGCACCATGTGATAAAATACTTTTAAATAGAACAATATTATTATGTGCCTCTTTAACAAGTAATTTATGATACCAATCGTATTGTTTGTATAAATCTTCACTTTCAAATCCTGAATCAAATCTATCAGTGTATTTCTGATCAATATCAAGCCAATACTTATTCATGTTTTTGGTACATTCTGGATCCAATACTATTTTAACGTTATCTGCATCAACTTCGGAAAGTTTATCAACTCTCATTTGCTTAACGTATTGGTTGTCCATGAATGCACGTAGAGTAATTACATTTGCCTCTGGAACGATCGATGACATGGATGATGCAGGGTTAGGAATTTTTTGAAGATCAATGGCTGATGAACTTTTTGAAGACTGTAGAGGATTATTCCCAATGATCTCTCCTGAATGACTTGTAAGTGCACCTCCTTGGTTTCCATCCACATTTGGTGGGTATTGCTCTTGAAATTGTTGTTGTTGGAATATTTGTTGTTGTTGTGAATTTACAGGAAGTGGATGATGAAGAGGATGGTTGAGTTGTGGATCAGGTTGAAACGGTGCTTGAGGTCCCATCTGAGGAGGTTGATAAAACTGAGGTATTGGTCCTTGATTATGGACATGGACATCTGGTTGACCAGGATAAAGAACTTGAAATGATGATCTTTGAAGGTTTAGTTGTAGATTTTGTATATCACCTGGTTGATACTGTATGTTTGGATTCTGATGAGCAAAGATCTTTGTTGGTAAACCTTCTGAATAGTATGGATATATCATTTGTTTACCTGCTTCTCTTGCAGATTCTTGAGAGTTCAATATCTCAATTCTAGCAGCATGAGCTTTCTGTGCAGCTTTTAAAGCTTCAATAGCAGCTTCATCTAATGCCAAATATGCACACGTTAAACCGGCTCTGGTGCAATTACGACAAGATCTCAGTTGTTCATCACATTTGATACGACGAGATTTGCAAGTCGCACATCCAAGATGGGAATTTCTATGTCTTCGTCTTGAATTTCTAAACCCTTTCTTAACACCACTAGGTCCAACTTCTTCCATATTTTTCTTCTTATTTCTATTATTAACAGTAGCAATTGCGTAGGGCGGCAGTGGATGTTTGTTATTGATGGTATTCTTGTACTGACTCGAAGGAGACATCATTTGATTTGGTCCAGTTGGGATATTTCCCATTGAAGGCCCGTTTTGGTCTTGTGGATGCATTGGATAATATGCACCTTGGGGAAGTTGTTGTGGATGTTGTGGGTAATGAGGGGGTATATGATGGACTTGAGGGTACGCATTCTCAGCATATGGATAGTTGAAAGATATATCACCAGGTGGATGATTTCCCATTGGTGGTGGGTAAACATTAGGCTGCCACGTAGGCAGACCCATATTCTGGGGAAATTGATGGGGTACTAAGGCAATTGAAGATGATTCAGAACTAGTTGGTCTAGAATGAGGAACAGCTTCACTTGAAGGATGTTGTACTTGCAGCTGTTGAGATGGATGTGTACTTGATGCAGGCATTGGGATTGGTGGTGGAACATGTCCTTGATATCGAAGCCAGTTATTATAATCTATTTGTGATTGGAATTGTTGTGAATATTGAGGAGGTCCAGACTGCTGGGGATGGCCATAGTTCTCATTTGGGGGAACGGGGCTCATTGAGAGTGTTGTGATTGATATTTTAATTCAGACCAGTGTTTCTGCGGAATTGTAAATTGATGATTTCAACTAAAAATTGGACCTAAGCCTGGAGATATAACAGCTTTTTTAACCTTGACAAAGACACCTAGTAATGAAAGAGGCGTCGGATTAATGCAGCGTATTGAGTGAACTATAAGCCTTATCAAAACAATTCAAACGTGTGGCTAGTTTTTAAGAGTGGAACGAGGTGCTAAATAATTCAAATGTATGTTTTTAATATTGAAATTTTCTTGAAAAAAATAGACCTCAAGGTAAAAAGGTGAAAGGGTAAACAAAGCGTAAATCCCTGTGAATTTAGTGGTGATACAAGTAGGGTGATTGGAAACGGTCAATATGAAACAACTCTTTGTTCCAGAAAGTGAATGTGGGAAAGATCCAAATGGGAATTTAATTTCAATTTCTTCTAAAACCCTCTGATATTTTGGTTCCTGAAAATCAAATTTTAGCTTCGATGAGTAGTGGGTAACTTTATACGGGCTAGAACAACTTTTAGAGTAGACTGCAGATTTTGGAGCGCTCATGGAATGAAAAATCTGCATTTGTTTGCTTATTTGTCAAAGCGATTGGCGTTGATTTGCTGTTTTATGCATTTAGAAGTAGATCTGGCACACGGAAATACGAGTAAAGCTGTAAACTCAACCTTATTTTCAACGTTGAACTGGTTTATGGCAGGCCTAATTTATTTCTTTTCTAGTTATTTGTTGTGTTATGGAAGGTCCAGCAGGTATGTATGGCCATATAGTTATAGCACGGACAGTCTTGTACCACATCTGTTTATTAAGCTGCAACTGACGCGAAAAAATTTTGGCTTTTACACTAATACTAGATATGTTGTTTTGATTAAAGATGACAGTATTTCAGATCTGTAGAACACATTATAACTTGATGTTAAGAAATTGTGTAACAGCTGGGTATATTCTTACTTGACAATAAGTTATAGTATTTAGGCCAAGGGACGTGATTTGACTTTGCCGAGTTGTTCCTTGTTTATAAATCAAGATTCAAAATACGTGTACACGAAGTTCAATGCATCTTCAACAATCACTGAATCACGATTCAAAGATTCTATGTATCTCATCATTTAATCGATGATTTTAGACGTGTTATAACTTCTGTATTCTATCAATTGATACGTGTCTTTTATTACAGCTATATCCAACCGGCTCTATAACAGAGCTCAATGTCACTACACACTGCAAACTAGTGCTGAGTTTCAATTGTGTAGCTATAGCTCACAATATATCACTGCAGCACTGTAGAATTTAAAGACAGAGAAATGTATCAGGTTTGAACTTTGCGGAGATAACACAGCGGATTTTGAGTTTGAACTAAAAGAGCTTCCATGCTTGATGAAATTTGATGACAGCTGGTGTAGTAGCCTATGGTAATTCTTGATGGTATTCACTAGGCTATGCTTCCTTTAAGAAGACAACATTAGAATCTTGATCCAACAACAAACAAAGCTCAAGTCTCTGTATTATGGTTTATTTTACCGACGCGTAACGCGCTGCCCAGATCTCAAATTTAAAAGAAGTTTCATTTACGAAGTAAATATGTGGACACTGCATATTTAATACTCTAATTATTTTGATCAGACTTCAATTGAGGTTTTGAATTTGTTATCCAGGATCGTTAACTCCATGTTTATATTCCGAATTGCACTAGCATCTTAATGATGTGATTTGTAAAGTATGATGTAGCGTGCAAAGCTCATTATTTAACGTTGTTAATGGCTGTCGATCTTGCCAATGTTTTCGAGAACCTGTTCACTTTTAGTCTTGATAAAGACATTAGGAGAGCGGTAAATTTGAACGTTACAAAAATATGAAACCGTTCCTCGTTTGACTGGTTTACAAATTATTGATACCAGATTTCAATTTTCAGCCTCTAAGATCTAAGATCTAGTATTAAACAATATATGGTTATTCAAGGGCTTTACACAACTAACTTCAATAGCACTATCCTGTACGATTTTGGGGGAAGATTTTAAAGAAATATTCTTACATCAATGTGGGTGGTGAATTGCAGATTAGATCTTGTCGACTGAACTGTGGAGAAATTGGAAGAAAGAGCATTAATAATTACTGACAAATATATGGAATCTACGTCATTTGAGAATTCTTCATTAATGATTCAATGCAATTATATTAATTACCGAAGATAAGACTCAGAACATTATTTGTTTCCTATTGATCCACTGTGAAACAGGTTCTACAATGTAGACCCTGTCTTTGAGATTAATTCAAATTGATTCATGAAGATAACAATTGAAATTTGAAACGTTCCTTTTTAAGCTGAACTAGAATGAATACAGATCAAATCTGACTGCATTATGTCTTAATCAACGAATGTTCTTAGAATAAATCTTCTTCTATATCTTACGAGTAACAAGTGGCAATTAATGAGGGGTACGTTGTTACTCTGGAGTTAAAACTTTGGTTTGTGATTTAAGTTGAGCAATTTTTCTTCCATGTGAACTTTGTTCGAACTTAAATTGAAATAGAATCATAACTTTTGAGTTCTAAGATCTAATTGATATGATTAGTGGCTTGAATCTGAGTTTTAACTTGTGAGTTGTGACACTGCTCATGACTCGGTTTTATGATTCTTATATCGGTTACCTTTAAATAGGCCGTTACTAGTACTGGATATGGTATATTTAGACTATATCTTGCTACTCGAAACTTTACAATGTACCATGTAAGTTGTTCGTTCTATTGTTGAAAACCAAAAACAAAACCTGATTGCTGGTGGCTCAATACTTTACAAAAGTTGATAGGTCACACTACCAAATGTGTTTTATTTAAATTACGATAGAAATTAGAAGAATTTGTACTACACTGCAAGTTACTGTCGGTAATCGTTGAAGTCACTGTGTACTTTTGTGGCCGGGGCCATTAGTTCAAGCCCTAAGGACAAGCTTCTCTGGAAAGCTGGTTACTGGAATCTTCAAAATTACCCTAATTAATGTCCCGCCGCATTATCTGGGACTCGAATCACTGGCGTAAAGTAAATTGGCCCATATCAATTTAGTTTAGGCGTCTTCATGCATTATAGAAATTCAAAAATCTGGTTCTTCGATGTGTATCAATGTTCAACTTAAACTCAAAAGTACACACTGCATGGCGCAGAAAAGCAGTATAAATCATAATAAGAATAACTAGATATACACAAATTTCAAATTAATCCTAATTAAACTTGTACCATACTAGAAACATGAAAAACACAACTTCTGTGACTTGCCATATTGAGTTTCAATGAAAGAAAGGATATCAATTTACAAAAACCATCACCAACTTACAAGTCATTTCCAAGATTGATGTGAACTGCTTTTGCTTCAGTGAAATGAATCAATCCGTACTCTCCTAACTCTCTGCCATAACCACTCATTTTGACACCTCCAAATGGTAATTTAACATCAGAATCATTGTTAGAGTTAATCCAAACCATACCTGCTTCCAAATCGGCTGCAACTTTATGTGCTCTTGTGATATCTTGGGTGAACAAAGCGGCACCTAAACCATATTGGGAGTCATTGGCAAGTTCAACTGCTTCTTCGTCAGTGGAGAATTTACCAATTGAAACAACAGGACCAAAAATTTCTTCTTGAACTATTTTCATATCTTGTGTGATATCTGCAAAAATGGTTGGTTGAATATAGAAACCTTTCTTTAATTTTTCATCTTCTGGAATACCACCACCTAAAATAACTCTTGCACCTGCTTCTTTACCTGCTTTCAAATATCCCAAAATTCTCTCTTGTTGTTGTTTAGAGACTTGTGGACCAACAACAACGCCTTCTTCAAATGGATTTCCTTGCTTATAATCTTCCAAAACATGAGCTTTCAAAGCTTCCAAGAATTTTTCATAGATGGATTCATGAATGTACATTCTTGAAGATCCCGTACAGATTTGACCCATATTACTGAAAATACCAACAGCACCCCATTTAACAGCTTGATCAAAATTAGCATCATCAAACACAAGCATTGCAGTCTTACCACCACATTCCAAACTTAAAGCTTTCAAGTTAACAGCAGCAGCTTTTTGAATGATTTGACCAGCAGCTGTGGAACCAGTGAATGCAATTTTATCAATTCCTAGATGTTCAACAAGAGCATTTCCAGCTTCTGGTCCATAACCAGTAACGATATTTGCAACACCAGGAGGAAAACCAGCTTCCTTAAATAATTGAGCAAAATATAAAACGGATAACGGCGTCAATTCAGATGTTTTGAAAACAGCACAGTTTCCTGCAGCTAAACATGTCAATTTCCAACCAAACATTGCCAATGGGTAATTCCATGGGGTGATGCATCCAATAACACCATATGGTTCATGTAATGTATAACCCAATTTACCACTTAATGGAACAGTTTTACCAGTAATTTTATCTGCCCAACCACCATAGTATTTCAACACTTCAATGACCTCATCAACGTCATATTTAGCATTGCTATCCACTGGTTTACCTGAGTCATGGGCTTCTAATTGAGAAATCAATTCATAATCTCTTTCAACTAGAGTTGCTAATTTCCAAAACAAGTCTCTTTTAGCAGCACCATCCAATTTTTTCCAAGCGGGGAACGCTTTTCTAGCAGCCTTAACAGCAATGTCAACATCTTCAACATTTGCTTTATGGACTCTAGTGATAACTTCACCAGTTGCTGGGTCAATTGTCTCGATGAATTCCCCAGATTTGGCCGGAACAAACTCATTGTTGATGAACAACCCAGTTGGTTGCTGGTAGATACGGCCGTTAGGTAAAGTGATATCAACAAATACTTCGGATGACATTTTAATTAGTTTAGAACAAGATTGTAATTCAATTGCTATAAGTTATTGAATCAGTCATTCAATTTCAAGGGAACTCTTGTCTTTTATATAACTTCGGGGAAACAAATTCTTATCGAAACTTCATCGCAAAAAATCCAAAAATGGAAAAAAAAGTCACCCAAGTCACGTGCTGATAACAGGCGCTTGACCTAATAAAGAGCCACTGGCTGCAAATCTACACAAGTTTTAACAGTTTGTACACGCAATTTAACCGTGTTGGGCGTCTATTATTCATTCAGAAACCATTCATCAGGTTGAAGTTACCACCATTCAAGACAAACTCTGATTCTTCCATTATACCACTACCGTTCATCTGCTCCCCTTGTCCATTCCGATTGCCATTCCCATTCCCATTTCCAACTGACTGGTTTCTCATAAATTCAGATCCAACGTTGAAAGTGCTCGAATTATCAGATGGGAACAGATCCATAAACTGCGGGTTGGTTAACAATGGATCCGGTTGTAACGGATCAACTGCAATAG
The DNA here is from genome assembly GCA_003706615.3 of Gotozyma montana. NCBI lineage: Eukaryota > Fungi > Ascomycota > Saccharomycetes > Phaffomycetales > Phaffomycetaceae > Gotozyma > Gotozyma montana. The sequence goes on from PPLU03000001.1 coordinate 1,292,133, forward strand.
ATGAACCACGAGATTTCCCATTGACAGGAGGTGATTGCGCATTCGGAACAACTAGATTCTTGGCATTGGTGTTCCCAGTTGCAGGTTGAGGTGCGTTCTTAGTTTGATTCTCTAACATCATCAATTGTAGTTGGTAATCCTGTAGTGCGCTAGAATTCTCAACACGTAGTCCATTAGGGTCAATCATATTGTATTGTTGAGGTGGGTGATGTTGCACTTGTCCTTGTGAAGCCTGTTGGGTTGGTTGCGTTGGGTTTGGTACGTGTTCCTGGTTCTCTGGAGTTCCTTTCCCTTGTTTCTTTCCATTCTGTAGATTTGGCTTATAGGAAGTTTGAGGTGTTGGAGCAGCTGAAGCTGGTTGACGTTGCTGTTGTTGAATTTGCTGTTGCTGTTGCTGTTGCTGTTGCTGTTGCTGTTGCTGTTGCTGTTGCTGTTGCTGTTGCTGTTGTTGCTGATGATGTTGGTGTAACTGCTGTTGTTGAGATTGTTGTGTTAAGTGCTGTTGCTGTTGAAAATTTGGATCTGCAGGATTCATTGTTAACTGCGGTTGATTAGCAAATTGCTGCTGTTGTGGGATACCAGGTGGTATCAAACCATTTGCACTTCCCGGATTCATCATACCTATTTGTTGGGCTTGCATACTCTGTAATTGAAGTCTTTGTTGCTGTTGGAGTTGAGCCTGTTGCTGTGGGTTCAAGTTCTGCATGTTATACTGAGAGTTCAATTGAGTCTTCTGCAATTGCGCTCTTTGATGTAACTCTTGAGCCTGAAGTTGTTGTATCTTGCTGTATGGCCATTGCTGCTGTGGTTGTTGCGGTTGTGATTGTTGGTGTGGTTGTGGTAGGTGATGCTGTTGTTGCTGTTGTGTTTGTTGATGTTGCTGTTGTTGATGAGTTTGAGACGGTTGTTGATGTGGCTGATGTTGATTATGATGTTGTTGCTGTTGTTGGTGTTGTTGTTGTAATTTCAACTGTTGTTGACTCAAAATTGTATTACGGTTACCAGGCTGATGGGCAGATGGGCCTTGACCAACATTAGGATTGGAAGCAAAAGCTGGAGATTGTGCTTTCGCAGTAGTCACTGGTGTAGGGGCATTGGAAATATTAGCGGTTGGTTGGTTGAATTGAGATTGTTGTTGGCTTGAACCACCAGGTGTTAGATGCTGACCTTGGACTGGACCCTGTTGAGAGTTAGGGGCCAATATACCAGGGGATGACCCTTCTAGAGATGGGGCTGATATTGATTGTCTATTGCTGACCGCGCTATTGATATAATTTGGATTTAAATTGAGTTGATTTGGAAACTTAACGGAATCTTCATTTTTTAGTTGAAGTTGCTGATACTGTTGTTGAACAGCAGGGGTGTCCTGGACATAGCTATGAAGAGCCCATAACGACTGCCACCATTCCAATAAAAATGTGTCAGGAGAAGTCATCAGCATTTTGACACCAGGTAGGTCACCACCTTCAGGAAATTGTGAAGATGCCTTATCTAAAGAATCTTTATCAAAACTGGACACGGGGACGTCAGCTTCCCTTAATAGAACTTTTGCAGTCTCAGTATGGCCATTCTCAATAAGGTAGTTGTACAAGTGGGCATAAAGTAGTTGTCTCGAGTTTTTGGCAAGGGCATCAGACACCAGAGTCTTGGAAGAACCAGATGAATCCTTGAACTCAGACGTAGGGAATTTATTGTTAGATCCCATTGAAGTTGTGCGACAATCGGAAAATTTAACAGTTCTTTCCAGTGAACAGGATTATTCTTCTCATATTAGACTCTCTATATCAAAATCAGAAACCCCTCAACTAAACAGAGCTGCGGGTTGGGCAAATTGGGTTCTTTTTACTTTTGCAGAAAAATGTCAAACTTTTTGTGTTTTGATGTTTTTTTTTTTTTTTTTTGATTATGTAATTATCGGTGGCTCGTAACCCCTCGGTTTATTGCAAAACTGTTTTCGCGAAAATACCCCGGAAGTGTTTTCAAGAACAAAAAAAAGAACTTTTCTCATCAATTCGGAAAATTGCACTCTGATAAACTCTTGCAAAAAGTACTTCTGAGCTGGTTTTCGAGTAATCTGGTCTGGATCTCACATTATTAGCAGTCTCTGTTCCCACAAATCCCGTGTTTTTGAAGAATCGCTTGATATTTGCACTCACATCTATCCAAAGCTGCATTTTCAACTTCTCATTATCCAGCAGATTGTCAATCTTTGGCCATTGTTCCGAACAGCGAACCACAAACAATTCCACATTAATTACACTCAGCACAACAGTTGATGTCTTCAGAAAGAACCTACACCAAAGAGCAGGAGGTGGTGGTTGAGAAGATTCTCAAACACCCTCCACACGAGTACTATAAGATCTTGGAGATTGAAAAGACAGCCACAGATAGCGAAATCAAGAAAGCATATCGAAAAATTTCATTAAAAGTTCATCCTGATAAAAACAGTCACCCAAAGGCAGATGAATCATTCAAGAAAGTTGCAAAGGCTTTTGAAGTACTAGGTGATGCTTCCAAGAGAAGAATATTCGATCAAACTGGAGCAGATCCTAGTTCAAGAGGTCCTTCTGGTTTCAGTTCAGGATCAAGTTCAGGGTTTGATGCTGGTAGTCATCCTTTCTTCCAAGCTGGGAGTCCATTTGGAAATTTTGCAGGTCAACAAGGTGGATTCAGCTTCAATGACTTCCAATCTGCTCAAGGAATGGGAGGTGGACCTGATTTGTTTGATATTTTATTCGGTGGCCAAGGTGGAGGAATGGGTGGCACAACTTTCACATTTGGAGGTCCAGGTGGTGTAAGATTCACAACGGCTGGTGGAAACCCATTTCAACAGCAGCAACGTCAAAGAAGAGCACAACAACAACAGAGAGAACAGCCACCACAGACGTTTTTCGAAAGTATAAGGCAATATATACCAATGTTATTGGTGTTATTGATTCCACTTATTTCCAATCTTTTTGCTGAAAGTCCTGAAAAGTTTCAATTATCACCAGGGGCTCCATTCACCACTCAAAAGATATCGCATAACTACAAAATCCCTTTTTATATCACCCCAAAGCAGGCTGAAACCTTACCGACTAACAAATTGGCCAAACTAGGAAGAGAAGCTGAGAAGGTTTATATTGGCACCCTTCAAGAGAAATGTCACAGAGAGACAAACTTCAAAGAACATCACATCCAAAACGCATACGGCTGGCTTTTCACCGATGAAGAGAAGCTGGCTGAAGCACAAAAGATAAAATTACCAAACTGTGAGAAATTATCTCAATTAGGTGTCAACTTACTGTGATTGTCCAGTGAGGTGATTCTTGATCTTTAAATCAAGCATATTTCCGACCATCATCACTGATGGTTTTATTGAACTCTTGGACTACTCTTAGGCAAACTCTTCCTCCTTCTTAACGCATTTTTAATTTCATTTAATCAATTTTAACATGGACCACCAATCTATAGACGAATTGTCCGTTGTCATTTTATAAATAAACGCATTGTACTTTAATTTCTTTAATTCTTTCTCTTTATCGTACTTTATCTAATTCTCTTGTTTAATGTTTAATGTTTAATTCCAATCATAGCCAAATCGAATATGCTCAATGTTTCCCCATTCGGAGTTTTTCCTGATTTGGACATTTTAGTCGCGGTACTTTTTTTTTTCCTCTTTGTTTACAAAAAAAAACAATAACAAATCAAAACATAACCAAATTCTCCAGACTCCAGTCCGTTGAGAAAGGCCAAATGAGCCAGGACACATTCAATTTCCTGAAGGGGCTACGGCCACTGACGCGGTACCTGTCTGCCTCACAATCAGACGTTTCAGGGGACTCCCAGATCAGATTCACAGACCAGTCCACCAACAAGAGCCGATCAGACGAGATGATTTCTGATTGGGGGATTGATATGGACTATGTCAGCTCTCCTACTTTGATCAACATAGACATGAATCGCTCTAGTGCAGGAAGTATACAACATGCTCAAATGGGATTGTTTGCAGGGTATTCAGAAGACGAATTGACTATTGCCAGTCCAGTGATACCCATGTATAAGGATTTTGAAGTTTTACCGAATCAAGATACTATCCCTGTTTTTACTTTACTGGAGAAGTCATTGAATAAATTTCATATTGTTTATGATGACCACTTGAAATTCCAAGATGAGTTCAAATACATTTCAATTACTTCACAGTTGTTGGATGAGACAATCATGATTTCCAAATACAAGAAGAAGATATCCACCTTACAACTAAGCCATCAACCAAAAATTCACATTACAAGATTCGGAAACACATTCACTCTTTCAGATAGTTCTTACACTATGACTGGAAATATGAACTCCTTAACATATTTACAACTGATACTCTTTATAAGGCATATGAGTATTCGTCATAGTTCATTCACAAAACTTCAACTGAAGAGCATATTTATCATAATGGCAATCAACATATATATTCTATCCAACTTTAAGGCCACATACAACAAAATCATAGAGACAACAATACTCAACAATTTGAAGAATTTCATCAAAAATTACCAAAGATTTGACATCTTGATTCTCAACCTTTTGAATAAATTCAAAGAACTGACAATTTTCCCCAACTTAGTTCATAATTCCTTGTCCAGTAAGTCAAATAACTTGCTTATATCCAACAAGATATATGATCTACTGATGAGCTCAATATGTCTTTCAACAACCCACATCATGAACAACATTAATCAACTACTCGATCTGATAGACGGGCCATCGCTGGAAAATTATTGTGGAATTTACAACATACAGCTAGAAGAGCTTAATTATCTATTATTTATTGAACAACCAACAAAAGATTCTTCAAGATATGAAACGTTGACAAGATCTTTGAAAAAATTCCAATATTTGAGAAAACTAATCATATGTTGTCTATTATCAACCGAACAAACAAGTGATACAAACTCTTTATTTTTGCAAAAGTTCTTTGGAATTTTCCAAGCTGAAAAGCATCAGAGAAAGTCATTTAACGTGTTTGATAAATCTAGTTTAATTTCAAAAACGTTACACAACACCTACCAAATCACTAATTCATTGAACTCAAGTTTGAATGATTTTATAGAGATTGAAAACTTATCAACTAAGTCAAAAGCTAATCAAAGTTCAGAAGACTCACTTCCAAAATCAGAGATTCCACAAATATCTGACAAACTATCATCTAAACTGAAGGAGGTTCAATTAAGTTTGGTAACATTTGATGAGAATAACTCAATTGCTAATCAGATTGAAGAATTTTCCAAAATTGGCCCACTCTTGAGCTCAATTAGTGAAATGTATTCGCAAAATCTTTCAAATCTATCAAATCTTCAAAAAAGTTCAAACAAACCTTTCAATTTAACTTCATCAACTTCCAAAAAATCAAACATAAGTTTATCGAAAAGAAAACGGTTTTCATTACCACCACAACAACTTTTCACATTACAAAATCAATCCACAACAAGGTCAGTTTCAACGCCAACAAGTAAAAACGACAAAAGGTTGAGTTCTGGTCTTTCCATATCATTATTAACAGTTGTTGAAAATGAAGATGAAATTTTTGATACTACTGCAGGCAGAAAAGTTTCCTATGATGACAATTATATCAATATAACCCCAAGCGCCCAATCACCAGACTACCCAGTCAAACCTCAAACACCTCTTGAAGACATACATGAGGTTGAACAGAATAATTACATCACGGAGAATAGACTGTTATCGAACGATGATACTGTGATAATGACGGGATCAGGTAATGACGAAGCTGAATATTTCCTAGAATCAAATGTTTTAGACAATAATGATTTCAAGAAGAAATTAGAGAATAATTTTAATAGAGTTTTGAGCAGTTCAACAGTTATTGGTAACAATAGCGAATTATTGACTGATTACTCAAATGAGGATGAAAGCAGTGATATTAATTATAACGATGAAAAGATTGATTCTGTTCAAGGTGATTTATTGATGAATGAATTAAAAAATAGATTGAATGGTACATTGAATGTTTAACAAAAACTTCATGCTGGTCCATGATGAAAAGAAACATAATGTTACAAGACAATAATGACGATTTTTTGAAAACAGAGATGATATATACACGAAAATATTAGGTGCAAGAACACTGTTAAGTCAATGACATGTAGATCAATGTATTTTTATCTAAACAATTTCTAAATTCTTTAAAGTTTGACCTTTAACTTTTTCCAAACCTTCACCTGAGTAAGAAGTCAATGAGTTGACTTCAACTTTATCATCATTTTGTAAGACTGCACCTGCCTCTTTGACCCATTTTGTAGAAAGGTTTAAATAATTATCAACACTTGATTCTGGAGTATCATTTTTAGCACCTGGTGCATTTTTCAATGGTGAAAATTCTTCAGATCTTTCAACTTCTAAACAACCAAATCTAGACAATTCAATGTCTCTAAAGACATCAAATATAAATTGTTCTAATTTAATACCATTTGGTTCTGTTGGTTTATGAAATTTACCATTTTCATCTAATGATGGGATTTTTTTATATGCGATATGGAATGGTAAAAATTCTTGATTATCAATCCATTTAATTATTGATTTATTCAATAGTTCAACAGAGTAGTAATGATTGACAATATTTGCGGCTCTGAATGATAATAATCCATCAGAATCTTGTTTTTCACTTAATTCTTTTGAAATTTCAGAATATTCAATAACTGAAGGTTTTTGTAAATCTTCATCAAGTACAATCAATCCAACTGATTCAGATGCTTCCCTTTTTCTAACAACTTTAGTTGAAAGTTGGAATTTCTTTTCAATTGAAAACCCAATGAAAACAGGATCAGCAACTTTAACTAATACGTTATCAACACAGTACATGTGGATATGTTTGATTCCCTTTTGAGCAAAATCTTCAAGAAGTTTGTTTGTGTAGATGGCTTTGTATAGACCACCGTTCCCGTCAGGTGATTGTGCAATTGCATCTTCTGATTCAAGTAAGATTTTCTCACCATCTTTGTCAAAACATGGTAATGTTCCTTGGTTAAAGAATGTGATTTGATCTTTTGATAATCCAAAATAATTGTTATCAATGAAAAAATTCTCGGTATCATTTCTAGTTGGTTTAGAAGTCATGATATACCAGTTGATCTTAGAATCGGTTGAATGCTTCTCATTGGCCAATTGTTGAATCTTGATCAATTTCTCAGCTTGGATTTGGAAAAGTGATTTGTGTGAAGGTAAACCAATATCGTAACATCCCTTTGGATTAGATGAGCCTAATCTTGTACCTTGTCCACCAGCCATCAATATAACACCAACTTCACCTTTGGAAATGGCTTCAAGACCAGTGTTGTACCATGATGATTTTGTGCTTTCGTCTGATGAAATGAGAGAGAATGAAGAAGTTGAAGGTAAAGGCTTGAAATTTTTTCCCTCAGTTGCAGTTTGAGACAAGTGGATTGCCTGTTTCACCACTGGTGAGAGTTTCTCCTCTAGTTGTCTCTTTTCTTCCAAAACAGACATTTTCTTACTCGATTTCTAATTTTGTTGATGGTTTCAACGTGTTTTGAAATTTGTCTCGAAGTTTTTTGTGGTTATATTTAGGAATCTTCTACACATTATATTGGCAACTCATATAAATAGTGAATATAGACATTCATCTGTTTATTCCTTGATCTTGTAAATGGTCTTACGGAATTTGCGTATTGGACGTTTTTTCGTCTCTTCAAACGCTTCAATAACGGATTTCTTGAGATTCTCAATGGCTTCGTCTGATATTTGGTAGTGGAAAGCGATTCTAGGAAGCCATGTCTTGACATTGTACTTCTTAGTGTAGAGTTCTTCCAGTTCCGGGTCGATGGGTGTCTTGTCGTAGTCAATAAAGACGAAGTTCGTGTCCACTGGTCCTTCAATTGCCAAACCACGAGCTGCAAAGTACTTCGCAACATCTCTGGCTTTGTCATGAGTATCTTTGATCAAGGATTCGTTCTCGTCGATTGCTGCTGATGCCATCGATGCAATTGAGCCACTCTGTCTGATCCCACCACCGTTCTGTTTCTTGAAGTGGTTTGCCTTGGTGATGAACGGTTTGGTACCCACTAAAACAGAACCTATTGGAGCACCTAGTGATTTCGATAAGCAGATGGAGATCGAATCGAACAAGGTACCGTATTTGGCGAGTGAGATCCCTGATTCAATCGATGCGTTGTACAGTCTCGCACCGTCACAGTGGAATCTGATGTTGTGCTCTCTGGCAAACTCGGATATTCTGACAAGTTCGTCCCAAGGATAGATATAACCATGTAAAGTGTTCTCTAGAGAGATCAATTTTGTAGGAGCAGCATGGATATCACCGTCTTCTGAGATAATGTTGTCAATAATATCCTCTAGCGTCAAGTAAATGCCATTGGCAGGCTTAACAGGCACAACATGGGCATTTGAGAGCATTGCTAAACCAGCAGCTTCATGGACATATATATGGGCTCTGTAGTCACACAACACCGAGAATGGCGGATTGTTGAGGTGTGTTCTGACAGCTATTTGATTGGACAGTGTCCCAGAGACACAGAAGAGGCCAGCCTCTTTGCCCGTGAGCTCAGCAATGCGTTTCTCCAGAGCAAGTGTGTCATCGTCCTCATTCAAGACAGAATCACCAATAGACGAGCCAGAAGCAGCCAGTAAAATCGAGGGCGAAGGCGTGGTCACCGTGTCCGATCTGAAGTCGTTTGCAGCTGATTGATACGACCCCTTTGCCATTACTTGCTCTTTAAATGGTCTAATCACTCCTATAATTCAATTCTTAGATAACTAACTCCGTTGATTTAAAACCCTGATTCGGCAATTTCAGTCACGTGACTTTCAACTGAAATGTCCGCAATTTGTAAATTTTTCCTCCATAACATAAACACAAACAAGTTAATTTAGGAGGAAAATGTACGGTGCTCTTGCTGTTGTCGCAGTGGCTTTTGCGTGGCTCCTGCAGCGGCTCTACACGTTGCTCGCTGTGCCCGTCGAGGAATTGGTGAAGACGCTCAAAATCGAAATCCCAAAGGCATCAAAACTCTCCATCGACAACATCACAGACTCCAAAGTCTACATCCACTGGGATCTGCCCACGATCGAGCAGAAGATTGTGAACTTTGTTGTTTACTTGAACGGTGTGCAGATAACGCTCCTCAGCGGGACAGAATCACACTGTTGCATCAAGTCCTTGGAGCCGGACACAAGGTATAAACTAGACTTGATTTGTGTCAACAGTATAGGTTATAAAGCCAAAAGTGACTCTGTTTACTTCAAGACAAAATCGGAAGAGTTGCAGAACCATCCAAACCAAGTTCTCTTAGAGAACCCTGATAATTTATTCAAGTTTTGGACAGATTCACAGGATAGTTTGAATGGTGTTGAAAAACTAACAACTCCATTCTCTGTGAATCCAAATGTTGAAGGTAGGGCCTCACGATCTAGATCAAACACTGTTAACTCACTGGGTGAGAACAACTTGACTTCTAACGTCTCCACGTATGCTGAATTGCCGGATCCAAGGTCTATTGATGATATTGAAGAACTGAGGTACCATCTAGAGTCCGGTCAAGAGGAATTACATACCATACTGACTCAACAAGCACAAATTTACCAGGATTTCAAAGATTTCGAAGCAACTTTGATTGAAGAGAGAGATTTCTTGAGAGAACGTAAGAAACTGGAAGATGTTAGTCGACAATCAATGAAATCAGAGACTAAAATGTTGGATGAAACTAGAAGGTTGACAGAACTACGAAAATCAAAACAAGAATCTCTCATTGCTGAAAAGAAAAGAAACATTGAAAAAATGCAAAACGATTTAGCATTATGGAATTCTAAGAGTGATGAATTTTATGCAAAAAAGGAAGAATTGGAAAAGAAAGAACCAGAAATGCAAAAACAAATTGAATTGGAAATTGAAACTAAAACTGCAAAGATTAATGAAATCAATGAAGAAATATTGAAATTAGAAGAACAAACTAAAAACTTAAATGCTCAGAAAAAACAACAGGATAATCTTTCTAGTTTTACTAAACTATTCAAAAAACTTGCTGCACATACAGATGAACAAGGATCTATTGATAATGAAGGTACCAAGGCATTGGAAGCTATCAAATTATTGGACAATAGTGTTTACTTGGAGTTAAAAGAATCAATCAATACAGATAGTAAATTAGAAGCTGCATGGAGAGCTCAACAACAACGTGAAGTTAGCCGTTGTTCAAAATTATCTGAATCTTTCAAGGCTTTAAAAGCTGAAAACAAACTTTTGAAAGATGGTTCACTTACAAGTCAAACCAATTTCACTTCAAACAATTCAGGAGTTAGTTCTATTCCGATTCCATCTCAGTTTAATACCAATGGTAACAGCAATGGTTTCCAATTACCAATCTCATCTCCACCTGCTGTTGGTAATTTCAATTATAATTTCAACACTGAAAGTTCCCCATCTGTCAATTCCAGTTCACTCCAAAACTCATCATTCAATCAAGTGCCTTCATCTATTTGGAATAATAGGATCCCTAGTACATCAGATAGCACCAAACAACCGTTATCATTAAGAACTGCCAACCTTCCTAATGATCAAAATAGTGATGTTGAATCACCTAATGTTGATCATTACCTACCTACAAACTTGATAGGGGAAGATTTCTCAGATTTGTTATTTAATACCAAAAGAGAAACTATTGCAACTAAATCATCAACAGCATCACCTGAGTTTATTGATCAATTTAACAATATTAACTCTTTGAATCAATTCCCAATTGAATCAAAACCTTCTTTCAATTCTGAACATTTCGATATCACATCATTGAATCAAAATATTTCACAATCTCATCATATCTTACCTACTCATTCAAAAGATCCTGCTATTTTCAATCCAACATCTCCACAATTATCCTTTCAAAATGATATTTTTGGATTTCAAAGCTCACCTAATGCAAGCATGAATGGCGCTGCTCCTATCAACGATTTGAACTCCATCATTTCCAACTTGAATCAAAATGAATTTGTTGCTCCTTCAACAGTTCTGTCTACACCTTCTAGTTCACATCAAGCATCACCTATTGCATTGAAAACAGTTGAACTTGAAAATGAAACAACAAGACAAAAAAATGTTTTGAATCCATTTTCACCAAGACGACTGTCCAATGTATTCAGTTTTGGTAAGAAGAATGCCGAAAGTAACAATGACTCAATTGGATTAACACCAGTCGAATCTACTAATGGGGTAGTTACACCATCCACTTCACACAACAACAACACAACCACACATAATACTTCTTCGAAATTTTTACAACATAGTAAATTTTTCAGTAATATTTCCAAATCAACACAAAATTCAAATGATGCACATAATGAAGATCATTCACATAATTCACATCCTTTTTTCCCATTTTCGAATCATAATTCGGCAAAAAGTGAAGATTCAAATGCTAATAATGGAGAATTTTTAGATTCTGTATGGGAGACTAACAATTTAAAAGTTCATTCAAGAAACATTTCAACTACTTCTTCTTCAAGATCATTTGAAAGGGATAATAACAGTTGGTCAAGACATCATAATAGTTCAATTGATAATTCAACTAGTGTTAATGGTGAGATTGGATCATCGAATGGACATTCTGAAGTTGATAAATCTGAAATGTTAGCACCTGTTGAATTAACAGATACCAATAAATCATCAATGACTTCAACATCTGCAAAATCCAATAAATCAATTACAAATTCACAAAATGCATCATCACCTTCATTTTTTAGAAGGAAAAGTTTTTTCTCATTTGGTAAAGATAATGAACATAAATCACCAATTAAAAGAATTGAATCACCAATTCCACAAATTGAAATTGAATCTGATGTTGAAGCATATTCAGGATCAGGGACTGGAACTGGTTCAAATACGATGAAGATGTTTTCAAGAAAGAAAAGTTTTTCACAAAATTATAGAAAACAATCAAATTCTTCATCTTTTCAAGATTCTCAAAATGATTCATTTAATGAAAATTCTTCAAATGGTAGTGGTACTGGTAGAAGTGGTACTACAAACATTGTTAAAAAACTGAATTTTTTTAAAAATGGTAAAGAGATTAATGATATTGAAGAAGCTTTTGAAGATAATTATTGATCTCAATATCTTTGAAAAATAAATATAATCCGGCCTTGCTTTTGAATGAGCAAATTATATATTCGCATGCATAGATCTTTAAAATATTTAGCTCATATTGAGTCTGTAATACGATAAATTGCGTCGTACTTTTGATCCTTCTAGTTTAGACCAGTATTAGCCGACGTTATAGAGAACAATGTTAATTGAAAATAATACACAGCATTCACCGTTATAGAAAACAATGTTGATTGGAAATAATACATAGCAATTACAGTTTGATCAGTGATGATATACACTGTGAAGCAATTATATAAACAATAATTATAATAACAAATGACGAGGTTGTGTAAGCGACTTTTATCTCAAAAAAAAAATGAATAACTTGTAAAACTTAAAAGTTATCAACATCAAACAAGAGTCAATTTTGAAGTCAAGAATAATGTTAAGTATGTCAGTATATTGATGTATCTTCAATCAAGGATTACAACAATGATTGGATGTGGATGTGGGTAATAAAATATTTTCAAAAACAAAAACAACAAACAAAACAATGGAAATTGAAGAATGACCATTTCTATAAGTATTCTAATGGTCAAATGAATTCAATCATGGCCTAATTATTTTTAATAAGGGCTAATAAATTAAAATGAATGTCTAAAGTGGCGTTATGCCTATTTCTCTTTATGATGATGGATCAAATGCAGCTAATATTTTATCTTTTGGAGCAGTCAAAGGTTTAATATATGAATCAGTACCAGACCAATCAACTTTCCCAGGTTTAAATTTATTGGTATCTGTATTTTTAAAGATATTAATTTTATCACTTTCCCAATTTTGTGAAACGTCTTCAAATCCTTCTTTCCAAATTTTATCATAAATTTTCTTTGTTTTTGATTCTTCAATTTGTCTTGCTTCTTCCTTGGCCATCCATTCCATATGTTTAATATCATCTGATGATGGTTCATAAATATGCCAAATAACATAATGTGGTAATCCAACAACTGAATATCCCATTCTTTTACATAATTTACCAAAAGCTTCAGTTTCTGCATGTTTTTCAAATGAAAAAGCAGGAAAATGTCCACCACTTCTAAAAACACTTGCTCTTGCTAAGATTGAAACACCTCCAATACCATCTAATTCCATTTCAACTTCTGGATCACCATATGGATCTCTAAGGTATGCTAAATGAGGTCTCCAAGTTGCATATTCTGAATAACCTTCAACAATAACTGCATCTTCTCCTAAAGTTTTAGCGAGTTGTAAACCACCTTCACTTTCTTTCCATGAATTTAAATCATATGGTTGTTGATTTCCTAACCAATCAGGTAATGGTCTCCAAACATTAGGAACAATAACATCTTTACCATGATGCATTAAATCTTCCAAAATTGTTACAGGTACAGTTTCAACATCTGCATCTCTCCAATAAACCCAAGAATGATAAGGTTTAATTGAAACTGTCCATAACCAATTTCTAGCTCTTGCCATTAATTTTCTTCTTGGACCTTGAGCTTCAAAACCATGTCTATCAGAAAAACCTTGACCAATAGATTGACCAAAATCTTTTTCAAAAATTTCAATATTACCAAATTTCATTGAATGATCTTTACCATCTTGAATTTCTTTTAAATGTGAAATTAATGATTCCATTGTATTATCAGAAGAATCAGAAACTAAAAATGATAAATCTATTAAATGATGAGGATATGTTAAATTCTTCATATGTCCAAAGAACATCTTCAAATGTGGAGCCGCATCTCTTAACGGAACACAGAACAACACGCGTTCTTCATGTTGCCATCCATCAGCTAATCCTTCATAACTCTTTAAATCATAAAATTCCACTCCTGGAGTACTTGTCAAATTAGGGAAATACGGCTGCGTCAGGACAAGTCCGATAATGTACTTCAGTATCACTAGCACTGTAAACAACCCAGCCACTGCGGACGATATGAGCACAGGCTTTTTCATTGTTGTGGGATCAAAAGAACAATAAGTCTATGGAATGTTCAGATTTTCAGTAAGAAATATTAAACCACTGCAATTAAAGGGGGGCGTGAAGAATGTTGATGGTAGCAGTTCAAGTGAATGGTGCCAGGGGATGAGTGTGTGGACGATTTAGAAATTCGAACTGAATGTGTGGACTTTTTATCACAATTGAACAAAAGTTTGTTTGTTTTTTCCACTTTTTTTCTGATTTGAATTCCAATTTTTTTTTTTTGGATTTTTTTGATTGAGAAATTTCGTCATTTTTTGTCGTAAATAAACAGTGAGATTTTTTCACAGAATTTCCTCATTTGGACAAAACTTAGTACCGTTAGTTTCGCCAATTTGCGCAAAAAGTCTCAATATTTTGTCCCTTCTGAATTCAAAATTTCAATTCTGTTCTACAATTGGATGAATGTATCAACAGTGCGTTGTATTGTATCGATACAGTTGCCCAAAAAATTAAAAAAAAAGAAAGGGAAAGTGTTGGATGCTTCTTATGCTAATTGTCGTAATTTCCTAAATAGGAAATTGGAGCCACTAGTAGCTAAAGCTTCTAAAGATCATCTCTTCGAAAGCTTGAACCTGCCTTTGATGAAGTTGACTGATGTCAACATCCAATAAATAGAATGAAAATAAATAATCTATGCAAAACCCTCTCATTAAAATTAAAAAATGCAATATTTCATAAAACCCATAATTAACGTACCTTAAATGCCATTTTTGTGAAAACCCAATCCAATCCACTCAGTATTTAACTGGGGTTGGTGAACGGTACATCTTATAAGGACCGTCATGAACGTGTGGGTTCTTCTTTGAGAATTCAAAAGCTTCTAAAACAGCTTGTTTAACTTTCTCTAAACTATCATCAGTGATTTGATAATGGAATGCAATTCTACCACCCATTAATTTAACACCCTGTTTGTTACCATATTTAATCATTGTATCATCTTTGATGAAGTTTGCCTTTAGGTCAATAAAGACGAAATTTGTATCAACAGGAGATTCTAAAATAATACCATTTTCAATACAAAAATCACCTAATTTTTTAGCTCTTTCATGTGATGATTTTAATTTTGGTAAAGTTTCATCAATTGCAACAGATGCCATTTTACACATCATACCTGATTGTCTAATACCACCACCACATTGTTTTTTGAAATGATTACATTTCTTAATAAATGGAATTTCACCAACAAGAACTGAACCCATTGGTGCACCAATTGATTTTGATAAACAAATTGAAATTGAATCAAAAATTTCACCATATTTTTCCATTGAAACTTCAGCTTCAACTGATGCATTCCAAATTCTAGCACCATCACAATGTAATTTATAACCATTTTCAATACAAAATTGTTTAATTCTTAATAATTCTTGATATGGATAAATAATACCATGTAAAGTATTCTCTAATGAGATTAATTTGGTTGGAGCTCCATGAATATCACCATCTTCAGGGATGATATTTTGTTTGATATCTTCCAAAGTCATGTAATCACCATTTGATGGTCTAACAGGAGTAACCATTGCATTTGATAGCATTGCTAAACCGGCAGCTTCATGAGTATAAACATGAGCTCTGTAATCACATAAGATTGAGTATGGAGGTTGGAATAAATGTGATCTGATGGCAATCTGGTTGGATAGAGTACCAGAGACACAGTACAAACCAGCAGGTTTCCCAGCTAATTTGGCAACTTTTTGCTCGAGCGCAATAGTGTCCACATCTTCATTGTACACAGAATCACCAATGGATGCACTCAAAGCAGCCTTGATCATGGACTCTGTTGGAGTAGTGAAGGTGTCTGATCTGAAATCGTTGGAAGCAGAAGCGTAAGGCGTAAGGTCAACAGTCATTGTTAATGCTGATTTAGTTGGTGAGTAATGAGTGAAAAATCTTTCAGTTTATAAGAAGAAGTGGGAAAAAAAAAGAAACTACAGGAGATTAGAGCCGTTTCTGTGCGTGGCCGGCACAAAAAATGGGCTTTGCTAGAAGGAGTTCTGCCTACGCTAGGCGGAGAGTTAGAAGGAGCATTAGTGAACGGCTGAGCCTAGAGAGGGAGAGTTGGTATTAGAGCTCGGGAAATGGTGCGATCCGATTGGTCAGAGTGGATGGGAGTGAATTGGGCAGTGAGTGTGTTTAGTGTGTAGAGAGTGTTTAGTGGTATTAGTGACAGTAATACCACTTCTAATCATCAATTGGCTTATCTCTAGCTAAAAGTGACACAAAACTGCAAAAGAAAAGAGGAAATTGGGCAAAGGGGAAAAAATGACTGAGTTTATTAGCTGCTGGGTGACTCGGATGACTCGGGTGTGACTCCTGCTGGTGTGTGGGTGTTGTGTGACTCGGGATAACAACCGCGAATTTATTCATTACTATACACAATTGAGTATTAATTGATAGTGAATTATTCACTAATCTAATAAAATAGTCAATAACACAATGACAGAGGTCGATATTCTCCAAGTGGCATCGCTCAACAACGTCTCACACGGCTTCAAGAACAGGAACGCACCTCCTACAAACCGCAGAGTCAAGGCAAGCAAACAGCTGCTCATTGATGAACAGAAGTACATCAAGTCGAAAGAGGACAGTTATAAATCAAACGCGATATTCTACAACAGTATAAACAGTCCTCCTAGTTTCAAGCCATTGAAGAAGTACTGTGATATTACTGGTCTCAAGGCCAACTATAAGAATCCTTCTAATAATCTTCAATATCACAATCTGGAGATCTACTCCGTTGTTAAGAATATACCGCAAGGTGTTGATCAGCAATACTTACAATTAAGAAATGCAAACGTGATATTGAAATAGTTGATTTATGAACTCATTATACATGTCTATTTAGGCACTGGTGGAAGTGGAGCATTAACGATTTTCAATATTTTATCGTTTAAAGAAGTTTCATTTATCTTTAATTCTTCAGTTTGAAATGGATTTATTGTCAATTCCAAATATATTCTATGAATCTTATGAAATATCGTAATATCACTCTTCATCTCATAATTAGTTCCAATTATAATTTTTAATCCTGTGTTTGTTTGATAACCATACACGTTTATCAAATCTTCAACAAATAATAAATGTACCGTGTTTTTATTGACTTCGTATGAAGGTGATTGGAACACATCGAGTGCCATGTTTGAAAGGAAATGGTATTTCAACAGTTGTTTCTCATCTTTCGACTCTATCTGTTGGACATGAATAGGACGGTTCTGATTATGTGTTAGTTTGAGATCGTGGTTCTGTTTGGGGAGTATACGTACATCTCTTGATATTAGCGAGACGAAATATATCACTTGTGACATTGTGAATTGTGATAAACTGTTTGTAAGTCGTTGATTTGATTTGTTGATTTGATAGTTCACTCTATTGAAAACAAAAAACAAAAACAAAAAGTGCTGACATAAAATATTTATCTTTGTTAACTGAATACTGTTACTGGCTTATCAAATGGAAATTGTGTAGTCAGAATCAGTAGCTGGGATCAAGCAGCAAGTCCATTGATCACTTGAGTTGGTTTGATGTGTATGGCCAATCACATGAAGCACCTGCCAAATTCAATGCTGCCAGAATTGATCCGTTAGAATATTACAACCATAAAACACACTAAACTACAAAAGTTGCTACAAAGATCTGAAATATTCCTGAAATCAAGTGAAGCTAAATCACAAAGAGGTGGCAATAAAATCTAGAGAACTGTGCAATTTGCAAATGATTCAGCAATCTCGAAGGTCCAATTTCATGCATTGGCTTCAGACTTCAATAACTTCTGACCCAATAGAATGATTTAGTTTGAAATCTTTTAGTTCATTCACAGTTTCTTGCAATTCTTTCAGGCTATCGGTTAACGAATCAATTGTTTCTTTACATAAGATATAGACTATTGAAAGTACCAGACCAGATCCAACAATCATTGACGTTTCAAAAGTTGATAAATTCAGTGCTTCAGTTGTGCTAAATACAGCAGAACAAAGGAGAAAAGCACCTCCTGAAAAAAGAACCCAGTGCAAGTCATTGGGATTTCCCTCTAAAACAAATACTCTATTGCCATTCGAAGTCATACCAGCAAGTGACAAAAAGCCACCAATCATATGGAAGCTTACCAAAACTGATGGAATATTCTCATCTTTGTATGCCCAAAGAATTGATGTACACCATGCCCAAAGAAAGATTGAAGCAGTAGCCCAAGTGGCTGCTTTTTTCAAATCACCCTGTCCCTGTTGATGTTGGAGTGCTGACATTTTGACTTTCAGACTTGTGAGTAGTTGATAATTAAAGATTATTAGTAGAAATTAAAATAATGAGAAGAAATATATTTTGACACATAAATTTCTCATAATTTGAACCATGTGAAACTGAATATAACGAAAACAATTGAAATTTGGCCATAATTCCCGACTGCTCGACTCAGTCACCAAACAGAGTCCAGTTTCATTGGGTCGTGACTTGTATGATTCAGGATCTGATGTCAAAAATCGTTGTAAAAATAAACCAAACACAATGATATGGATATGAATGTTGATACTCACACTAACATTTCCCTAAAGTCAAACAATGACTCAATCACCACAAACTAAAAAGACGGAAAACTATAGCTCCACTGTTCTTAAGTGTAGACACCAAAGGCACAGCAACTAATTGGTGATCAATCTCGTGAATTATCTCACAGTTTAGATCCATGGGTTGAATTTGCCAAAACTGCTGAACGTGGGAAGCTTATCCTTTCTTGAAACTGTTCACCCTGCTGGTGTTGGAGTGCTGCATCTCTATGTATACTAACAACTCTCTTTCATATTTAACTACAATTTGTTGTAAATAGTAGAATTTATTCAAACCACTAAGTAAAAATATTTTTTTCCTGTGAAAACTCATCTCTATATAAAACCATCTAATTATGCTCATCGATCTCAACGTCCACTGGCCACAGAAGGACCACTCCACTCCGCCAACTCAGCATGACATCAACACGCTGAAAAACACACTAGTCACTCTTGAAGAGTTGGGATACACAGACATCGCATTAAACTACACACTCAACCATTCGGACAGAATCCCACCAAATAACATCAACCCAATCAATCTTTCCCATTTCAAAGAGTTTGAAGGAAGACTTCAACTGTTCACGAGGTGTACCATCATCATAGACGAACCAAGTCAAGGTCAAAGCATTTCAAAACTTCAAAATGCATTCGATATAGTGGCAGCATTACCTGTTTCTGAAAAAGGTTTACTATTGGCTTGTAATTCATTAGATATAGATATCATTACATTTCATTATGATAAGAAACTTCCTGTCTTTTTGAAACATAAAAGTGTTGGAGCAGCCATTAAACGTGGAATCAAGTTTGAAATTACGTATTCTGATTATCTCAAAGATTTGAGTAGGGCACAGTTCGTTAATAATGTATTGAATGTGTTGAGGGCTTCAAGGGGACAAAATTTGATCGTTTCTAGTGGTGCTAGAAAACCAACAGATACAAGATCTTATAATGATGTGTTTAATGTGTTGTTATTATTAGGATTTAAACAAACAAGTGAGAATTTAATAAAAGAGAAAACAAGTACTGTTTTACTTAATGGAAGATTGAGATTGAAAAGCCATAAACAGACAGTTATAGTTGGTAATGATGTGATTCATGAAAAGGGAACAATAGTGGATGATTATAAAAGAGATATTAGTCAAGTTAGTGGTAGTGATGCTTTTAAGAAACAATTTAAAAGATTGAAAAAATGAAAAATATTTATATATTCAAGCTTAATCTCTCTGTACATTATTTAACTTCAACATTTCACATCAATACCTCTCCTTTTTTCATCCTCTCTTAATTCAAACATCACTTGAACAGCAATAAACAAAGCTCCACATGCAACGATAAAAAATCTAAAACCTTCCCATGTATAAAACATTGTATGTAATAATTCAACTGTTCCATCATTACCCAAACAGAACCCATATAAATTAGCAATCATCATTAACCAAATATTTACAACACCACCAATTGCACAAAGATGTCTATACCACCAACGATCATTAAATTTTTTAAAATATTGTGATGCAAAAAATTCAGGCATTAAAAACAACACGATTGACCAACCCCAAATTAATAATTTAAGTTCAATATCATGCCAAATTGCAACAAATGTGAAAACTGCTAATGATGCAAGAAGTCTGTTTTTTGATCCACCTAATGGAATATAAATATATTTAACAACAAATTTATTATAACTTCTATGCCATGCTTTCCAAAATGATAACGCACTGTAATTATTATCCATACAACGAATCATATTTTCTGGTGGATCAATACCATCGAATAAACTCCATAATCTGAATAATCTCCATGGTATTAATAATTTCAACCAAATTATATTCAAATTAAACAATCCAATCATTGATATTTGGAAAGGTGTATCACCAGCCCATGCTTTTGTTTTGGAAACGGCAACAACATACATGAAATGTAATAAAAATTCCATAACAAGGACACAAAATAAGAAACGTAGTCCATAAATGATATTTCTCTTGAGTGTGATTGATGATAATGTGAAGTTTGATTGTAAGTAAAAATCGTTGAATGTTATGATTGGACCAGCAATAAATAATGGTGCATATGTCAAGTATGCAATGTAATTCAAGAATGAATATATTTGAATGTCAAGAGGTGCATTAATTCTATTTCTTTCATTAGGTATCAAAGTTTCATAAAATGATTTAGATTTTTCAGGTGTTGAAGGTCCAGATCCTGCAATTTCATCATCTTTTATACTTTCATATTTCTGTTTCAAAGTTTGATATCTTTGTAAATAATCTAAATTAAAACTTAAACATCTTAACAATGTAAAATTATAAAAAACTTCCCATCTAGCAACAATCCCAACAAAGCCTGGATCAAATATCCCTAATGGTGCCCATAAATCACCTAGTTTATGATCCCTATATGCTGCATTGAAAAACAACGAACCAACACCATACGTCCATAGTAATATAACGTTTAGTCTATAATTATCTTTTAAAATTCTAGTCATTATGAATAAAACAATAACATGAGTCAACCATTTAAATGAATTTATTCCATGAACAGCAATCAAAAACACAATCCCAAACGTAACATCGAAATGATTTCTCTGTAATCTAGGAATCAAACTAACAGCACCTTTTCTTAATAATACATGTCCAGTCATTAACCCCATCAATAAGAAGAAATTATCTCTAAAGAACCTATACTGTATATCTGAATTATCAACTTTTCTCCCAAACATCCAACCCTGACTAAGCAAATGTTCAAACTTGGGATAGTTAGGGTTTGTCTCATTGGAAGCATCCATTGCTGTCTTGTATAACAGTGGAACAATCAATAGGAACATTAACCAGTATATTTTAAACTCTAGGGTAGACCAACGAGAAGGAGTCGCTTTCAACGTGATTGCCTGTCTCTTCTTCGAGTCGTCCGGTGCAGCGAGACGTGTGTCCAGCACCGGCAAAGAAAAGAACGACAATAACTTCAGAAATGTCATTTAAAACTATTAAATAAACACAAGAAATAAGATCAAACTTGATATAAATTTAGATAAAAAGATGTTAATTGTACCTAATTAGGAAGTTTTCCATAAACAGACAGTCACGTGATACGATTGCCTAATATTACGTCATTAGTAATTATCAAGGTCATATTTTTTGTTTGTGGAGAGAGCAAAGAAATTTAATTCAACAATGAATTTATTCTTTTATTGATAAAGATAAATTAACAATGCAGAGATCTATTTTCCGTTCTGAGTTAAAGAGCAAGAGCAATTCCCGGAGCAACTCGCGTCCGCCTTCACGGGGACCCGGCGAGAACGATTTGCTCACTGAAGTTAATTTCGATAATCTTGATGAGTTGATATCACAAAGGTTGAATGTGTTATTGAATGATGATGATAGTTCTAAAGACGAGGATAAAAGTGATAAAGTCAAGGTTAAATTAAATTCTATCCCGGAGATTATCAAGACATTACAAAAACCTTTGAAAGAAGTCAGTGTTAATGATCGTGAATTGTTGCTAACTCAACTATATCATTTAATTATCAAAACTCCTGAATTTTCTTCAATTTATCCAAATGAAGCAGATTATGAAAATGATTTATTATTATTGTTTAAAGACTTTCAAAATTTCAAGAATGTTCAATCTAATGAATTCTTATTATTGAATAGAGTCCTTAATAGTTTCCTTATTGTTAACCTTGATGAAAGTGCAGTTTTATACTCTGAGGATAAATCTTTAAACATATTGTCATTACTTGAGAAGAAAATACGAGATGAAACGATACCAATATCTGCGAAATCCAATCTCGTGTATTCATACAGTTCGATTGTGTTGGCAATCAATGATGATTCAGGTGGATTTGGTGTTGAGTCATATTTTGAATTTTTACAAGAAATTTTATTGAATCATGTTGGAGACATTGATGAGAATTTTAACTTGGTGATTGCCGTGTTGTATGGTATTGGATCTGTATTGACATTATTGATTGATAATTCACTGTTGAATGAATATTTGGAAGAGTTATTAGATCCTACGTTGTTTGATATTTTGGAAGATTCTGAGAATTTAGAATTATTGAAACCGGTTGCTATGATATTTGGGTTTAGTTTTGAGAATTTCAACTATTCTGATGATATTAATGAGGATTTATTGGATTATAACGTTGATGATGATTATGATTTCCCATTTAGTAACAGGTATCAATTAATTAATAGGTTGGAAGAACTTTTCAAGAATTCAAGTAAAAAGATATCAAAGAAAGACAAGAAGCAAAGTCGTTCTGTTTTTAAAGATGTTTTGAATACTGTTAATTTCTATTCTGATAAAAGACAAAGAATTAAGAAGTTGAGTTCCAAGAAGAGAGCTGATGAGATTAATATTGAAGAAGATGTTAATGGTGATGAAGAAGTATTAAGTCATATCAAACTAAGTAAATCCAGATCATTGGCAGTCAAGTCATGGTTTGCATTCTTCAGATTGATTCAATTGAAATGGGTATTCTCATCAGGAATTCATAATCAATTGGCAAACAACAAACAGATTAGTTCAATAGTGAGGGATAAACCAACGAAATCTTATTCTAATAATTTCAACTTTGATGATGATGAAGAAGATGATTTTGGAGACGTGGATCAGAAACGTAAAAGTCATAAGAAGAAACAGAAGGAGATTGAGTCAAAGAGAATGGAAAAATTGAATATTGCACTAGATCAATCAGGTCTTGGTGGTGAATAGTCATATTATCATAATTATCAGCTATTTATTTATATGATCTTATTTATATATGCATACGACATTTAATATTACTAAGTAGTATTACTATCACTAGTATTAATCGACATCAACTAGTATTAAATAGTATTAATAGTATTTCTCTCTTTGTTGTTGTTGTTGTTTATATTTATACACCCAAACATCATTTGGACAGCACATTTGAAAAAATCAAAACAACAAAAAACTGGAAGATTTCAGATCTAAAGGAGTTTTATACAACAAATGAGTTTCGAGGACAACGAAGACGTGAACGGTGTGCGTTTCTCCTGGAACGCATTGCCTAGAACGAAAGCAGAGGCCAATCGCATGGTTGTGCCAGTTGGCTCATTATACACACCGTTGAAAGCGAACCCGGAGTTGAAATTGGCCAATTATGAGCCTATAAAGTGTTCCAACACCACGTGCAGGGCTGTGTTGAACCCATACTGTGCATTGGACTTGAGAACATCGTCTTGGTCTTGTCCATTGTGTAATGCTAAGAATAAGTTGCCTAATCATTATTCTCAGATCAATGCTGAAAATTTACCATTAGAATTACAAAATACATCAACAACAATTGAATATATTACAGGAGCACCTGTTCAAAACCCACCAATTTTCTTATTCGTTGTTGATTTATGTCAAGATGAAGAGAATTTAGAAGCTTTGAAAGAAACATTAGTGATTTCATTAAGTTTATTACCACCAAATGCATTAGTTGGATTAATTACTTATGGATCAATTGTTCAAGTTCATGATTTAAGAAGTTCATTTCCAAAAAGTTTTGTCTTTAGAGGAAATAGAGATTATACAGTTGAACAAGTTAAATTATTATTATTAAATGATGATCATCAATTTTTTAGTCCATTATCAGAAGTTGAATTTCAATTAACAAATATTTTAGAAACTTTAAAACCTGATTTATGGCCTGTTAAAAGTGGTAATAGAGCCCTAAGATCAATTGGTGGTACTTTATCAATTGCAATTTCTATCTTGGAGATTAAATTTAAAGGATTTGGTTCAAGAATCTTATTTTTTTCTGCTGGTCCAGGTACTTTAAATCCAGGTTTAATTGTTAATCAAGAATTAAAAGAACCAATTAGATCACATAATGATATTGATAAAGATTCTGCAAAACATTATAAAAAAGCGATTAAATTTTATGAAGGATTAGCAGAAAGGGCAAGTAATAATGGTCATGCAGTTGATATTTTTGCAGGTTGTTATGATCAAGTAGGTGTTAATGAAATGCAATCATTATCAAACAAAACAGGTGGTTGTTTGTTATTAACTGATGCTTTTACAACTTCTATCTTTAAACAATCATTCCTAAGATTATTTAATAAAGATGAAGAAGGTTTCTTGTCAATGGGATTTAATGGTAAATTAGATGTTAAAACTTCAAGAGATTTAAAAGTTTCAGGATTAATTGGTCATGCTTCACCAATTAAAAAGACAACTGATTTAACAAATGTTGCCGATTCAGAAGTTGGTATTGGTGGTACAAGTTCTTGGAAAATGGGTGCAATTTCACCTGGTCATTCTTATGGTATTTTTTTTGGAGTTGCCAATCAAGTTGGATCTGCAAATGCATATATTCAATACGTTACTACGTATCAACATAGTTCAGGTACTTATAGAGTGAGGGTTACTACACAAGCATTACCATTTTTACCAGAAGGTGATCAAAATATTGCAAATTCATTTGATCAAGAAGTTGCAGCTGTATTAATGGCAAGAATTGCAGTTTTTAAATCAAATGAAGATGATTCAGCAGATATTTTAAGATGGATAGATAGAATGTTAATTAAAATTTGTTCTAAATATGCGGATTATAAAAAAGAAGATGCATCAAGTTTCAGATTATCACCAACATTTTCATTATATCCACAATTTATGTATTATTTAAGAAGATCACAATTTTTAACAGTTTTTAATAATTCACCTGATGAAACTGCATTTTACAGACATGTTTTAACAAGAGAAGATACAAATAATTCATTAATTATGATTCAACCAACATTAATTTCATTTTCAATGGAAGAAGATCCAGTTCCAGTTTTATTAGATTCAGTTTCAATTCAACCTGATAAAATTTTATTATTAGATACATTTTTCCATATTTTAATTTATCATGGTGAAACAATTGCTGCATGGAGAGCAAAAGGTTATCAAGATGATGAAAATTATGTTTCATTTAAAGAATTTTTAGAAGAAC
Organism: Gotozyma montana; assembly: GCA_003706615.3. NCBI lineage: Eukaryota > Fungi > Ascomycota > Saccharomycetes > Phaffomycetales > Phaffomycetaceae > Gotozyma > Gotozyma montana. The sequence continues at coordinate 1,317,728 of PPLU03000001.1, forward strand.
CAAAAAAAGAAGCTGCAGAATTATTATATGATAGATTCCCATTACCTAGATTCATTGATACTGAAGAAGGTGGATCACAAGCAAGATTCTTATACAGTAAATTGAATCCTTCAAATTCATACTCAGAAGAAGGTTCAGCACCTTCAAATTCTGCAGTTGTCTTTACTGATGATGTTTCATTACAAAAATTCATGAGCCATTTACAATCATTGGCTGTTAGTAATAATTAGAGGAGTTACAAAAGTTTAAATTTAAAGAAAAGAACAGAAATTTATAATGAAATTATGTAGATTATAACTCATAAACAGGCATTAAGAATTTATCACCATCTATGATTAAAATATTATTGATTGGTAAATCTTTCTTACTCAAGATATTGATCACATCTTGAGCTAAAGTACCTCCTAGTATAGCAACAACAGGACTGATTTCAGTATCTTTTTGGTTTAAAATGTTTTCATAAACGGTATCATCTTCAATTGGCAACGTTCCAAATTTATCAACCAAAGCTTCAGATTCTGTTTTTAAAGAAGATAAATTAACATCTCTGTTCGTTATTTCTAATTCACCAAGTGCTAAAAACGCAATTAAATAAGGGGATAAATTCTTCCTTTGTCTTTTAGTTAAAGTTGATAAATTTGTCGTGTTTTTCAACTCTTTAAAAGGTTTAAAATTTGATTTAACTGTGAACTTCTCAAAAGTTTCTTGAGTTTCTTTATTATGACCAACTTTAACGTCTAAGATCTCTTTGTTATTTGATAATTTACCAATTTTTCTACCAACTGGCATTTTCTTTCTTGTATAGGTAGTAACATCAGTGATTAAATCGTTGAAAATATAACCGTAAAGCCCATGGTTGACAGTAGCATGGAACGCAATGTTCAGACTTCTCGTGATATCGTTCAATTTCACCAATTGGTCAGCAGGGAGTCCATTAGCGATAATCACGTTGAAATTGGCAAAATAAGAAGCATCATCAAGGTCCAATTGCTGAGTATTAACAGTGAGTTTAACCCTTGGATTCAAGTCTCTGATCCTAGCTTCGGCACCAGCGAGTTTCAGCTGTCCCAGGTCACTCTCCTGTGAGAAGAACTGACACGAGAGCTGTTCTTCAGTCAAAACAGACGCGTCTTGAATCTCTAATGAACCAACACCAGCCAAAACGAGATTCTTCACCACTTCAGTTCCGACACCGTTGAGCCCCACAACGAGCACCGAGCTCTGCTTGATCCGGTTCTGCCCGTCTGCGCCCCACACACGGAGCTGTCTGTCGTAAAGAGCGAGTTCGTCAGCAGAGAGTTCCATATTATTACTATCACTATTATTACTATCTATTTGTTAGTGAAAAATATCTTTAATACCCATATAATCAATACTAATAGTGATAATGGACCTCTTCAAGATCCTTGACACCACGCCTGAGCCACCAATTGTCACTTTACAAACAGCTCGCAACACCTCGGGAAACTACTGGCTGCCCGTGCCGATGTGCGAGTACCAGAAGGAGCTCACTGACCAAGTCATCTCATTGCACTATTCAGACATCCTTAAATACTTCGAGACAGACGACAAAGACCAGCTGCTGTTGGACTCACTGGAGACTCTCTACTTGAACTCACAGCTCGTGGCCACCCACCCGTACCTTCTCATCACACAGCACCTCCCCAAGAGCCTCGCTGCCAAAGACACTCCAGCTGCTTTGACACTGGCTAGTGGGAAGTTCCAGGTGTTGAAAGACGTTGTTGCCCTGCTGGAGTCCACTTCACTGGATATCGCCATCGTGGGCAGACCAGGACAGACATTGGACCTCGTGGAGGCATTGCTATTAGGTTCAAGGGCTAATATCAAGAGACATTGTGGTTCTCATATCAAAGATCGTGCCAAAACTAGTTCAAAGCAACAGATTGTCAAGACGTTGAATTGTCATATCGTTGGTTCAATTCCTGAACTTAATGTTAATGTCGATGGTAATGTCGATAAGTTTGATCTGGTTATTTCATTAGATATAACTTCTGATTCAACACATTTACAAAATTTAAAGAATGATCCAAAAGCTCCTGTTATAAGTCTAGTGACTGCTAATTCTATTGACCATGTTGCTTTATATTTCAGAAAACTGCATAAACAACGTTCTAGAGATTATCTTGTCGATGTCACGGCTGCCACTGTGGTCTTGAGAGATCGTGCAGGTTCATTACCTCCTGATCTTAGACCAATATATGCTAAAAATTTAAACTATTTAAAAGATTGGTTCCTAGATTTAAAAAACCAACCATGGCCATTCCCAGAAATGTCCAAGATAAGAAAATATGATTCATTAGACGTTGAAAGATCATTGTTAACAGAAGTTGTATTTGAAAAAAAAGATTTACTTGATACTAAAAAATCATTATATGAGCAAAAAAGATTGAATAAAGAGTATACTTCAAATCCATTGAAAGTATATAAACAAGGGATTTTACAGACAAATGCAGATTATAATGAAACTTTGACCCATAGACTGATTCAACAGTTGAATTCGGCAAGGTATGATTTGGATTTACAAGAAGAGTATGTGAAGAATATTACTCAGTTTAAAGCAAATGCTCAAGAATTTTTAGAAAATGATAAAACTATACTTAATGAGAAAGTCAATGCGTTAAATGAGAAGTTTACAAATATTACTAAAGAAAATGATCAATTAACTTCTGATATTGAATTGAAAAAACAAGAAATTTTAAAAATTCAACGTAAATTGGAAGAAAATGGAACTGAAGAGAATAAATTAAAACAATTACAAAATGATTTCAAAGCAGAAAAGAAAAGATTAGAATCTCATGAAACTGAAAAAGAATATATGGTTAAAGAGATTAATAATGCAGAAAAATCAATAATTGAATCAAATGAAGAAATTATCAAACTAAAACAGTCAATTATCCAAAATGAAGAAAATTTAAATAATTATTTCAAGAATTTCAAAGATGAACCAATTACAAATGATGAAGTTACATCTTTACAAGAGAAACTTTCATTCCTGAAATTACAAATCGAACAAAATTTAAGTAAATTATCATCAAACAGATCAAGAAATTAAAATTCATGAACCCCCCATTGCTTAACTGATCTATCCCATCCACTACTAACAATAACTCCATCTGCAACATCAACACTCATAACTTTATCAGAATGGCCTTGTAATTCATTAATAGAAATCCAATTATCACAATTAAACAACTTTATAGTATGATCGTATGAACTTGAAATCAATACATTTTCATAAAATTTAACCTCTGATATGATACTATTATGAGCAGGTATATTCCCTTCCGATTTTTGTGTTCTTAAATCCCATATTTTAATAGCACCATCTGCACCACCAGTGGCTAAATGATATCCATTATCTCTCCAATCAACTCCATAAATAGGTTTAATATGTCCATCAAGTGTCATTATAGATTTACCTATTCTTAAATCCCAAATGTATCCCATAGCATCAAGTCCAACACTGGCTAACAATGAACCATCTTTGTGGAAACTTAACCCATATACTTCCTTAGAATGACCTTCTTGTAATAATAACTGTTGTTGAGTTTCAACATCCCATAATCTCCATGTAAGATCGAATGAAGCAGATGCGATAAATCTACCACTAGGATGGAATTGAGACCTGACTATTCGATTCGTATGACCTTCATAACTTGCTTGTACCGAATCTGAACTCGTGTTGAAAAGTTTTAGATCTGTACCTGATGCAATGAAAATATCATCATTTATTGGATTCCAATCCAATCCACCAATCTTACCATCTATATCATATTCTTTCAAAATATTCAACTCTTGATCTAAGATCTTGATTTCACCGGCCCATGAGCCACTTAATGTCTGCTTAGTATTGTTATTAATGCTCACTTGTGATACTGGTCTAGTTGAGACTAATTGGGCACCAATCAATGAATATGGTGTGAATTTGGATATCTCTTTTCTTCTATTTAATAATTGTTCAGTAGGATCTATTTGTGACTGTGCCAGCTGTTTTGACACTCTCACTTTAGCCCTCTCTAACGAATCCTTAGTTATAAACTTCCTGGCTTCAACTAACTCTACTGATCCAGGTGTATAAAACTCATCTTCTTCTTCTTCTTCATCTCCCATTATTTCATCACCATCCACAGTGAGATCAATGTTATTATCAACAATGTACTTCACCAGTCTGTCTCTTCTATCGCCATTACCTTCACCATAATGCGTCACTGGTTGGCCAAACTCTCTCAGCTTCAACTTCACTTCTTCATCGTCTGTGGGCACCAGTTGCAAATTCTCCTTCCGTTTCGTCTCCAGTCCAGCGAGAAACTCACCGACTTGCACTCCATTCGCCTCAAACTGTGTGTCATTGGCTAAATCCTCTAATTGTACCATAATTACAATAAATTAATATCACCAATATACAAATCAATTCTTTTCACTATATTTTTTTGATAACCACTATCAATAATCAATAATCAATAATCAATAATCAATAATCAATAAGGTGACATGTCTCTTTACCGTGACAAACACATTGCTTACATCGCCTCACTGGACACGAAGCAGCAGGACTTACAGTACTGGCTCACTGAGCATCTCCGAATGAACGGAACTTACTGGGGCTTAACAGCACTCTGTTTACTCGATGCGAAGAGTACTTTCAACGTTGAAGAGATTATCAAGTTCGTGCTCAGTTGCTTCAACAACGACGGTGGGTTCGGCTCGTTCAAGAACCACGATAGTCACTTGCTGAGCACGTTGTCTGCACTACAGATATTGTTGATTTACGATGCATTGGATGTACTAAAAGAAGAAGATGTTGAGAATATCGTCAAGTTCATCAAGTCTAATCAGTTAGCCAACGGTGCTTTCCAAGGTGACAGGTTCGGTGAGATCGACACGAGGTTCGTGTACACTGCGATTCAATCATTGGCCATATTGGGGAGATTAGACCAAGAAGTTGTCGATGGTGCAGTTGGATTCATATCGAAATGTGTTAATTTCGATGGTGGGTATGGATTAGTCCCAGGTGCTGAAAGTCATGCTGCCCAGGTGTTCACTTGTTTAGGAACTCTGGCCATTGTTGATCGTTTAGATCTTGTTGATCGTCAACTCAGTGGTTGGTGGTTGAGTGAAAGACAATTGGAAAATGGTGGATTGAATGGAAGACCTGGGAAATTACCTGATGTTTGCTACAGTTGGTGGGTTTTATCATCATTAGCAATCATTGATAAACTGGAATGGATAGATTTTAATAAATTGAGGAATTTCATATTAGAGAGTCAAGATGAAATAAATGGTGGGATTAGTGATAGACCAGATAATCAAGTTGATGTTTTTCATACATTGTTTGGAATTGCAGGTTTAAGTCTAATGGGGACTGATGATTTAGTGCCTATTGATCCTATTTATTGTCTACCTACAGAAATCAGTGCTAACATTAAAAAATGGCCATATCAATAGATCCTTATATTCATTAAAAATATAAATCTTTCAATTCTGCCTTTTTATTTGAAAGGTTATACTCTATATAACTTAATTTTTTTCTTTGTATCAATGGACCTGGATTCAAACAACGACATCCATTATAGGTTAGATCAAAAGATGGAGATGTTGGATCATTAAGGATTAAGACATTAGGAATTGGAGATAATGTTAAAATATGATCAAGATGCCATGCAACAGGTTGTAAATTAGTAGTGAATGGAGATAAATGACCTTGATCCAATATTGATTTGATAACTTTTCTAGCTTCTGAAACTCTTGGTGGTAATGAATCTAATTTATCAATTTCTGATTGTTCTTCATCAATAATTTCAGAATTTTCATTTGAATCAAATTCAAGTTTTGAAAATGAAATTGTATTTCTTCTAAATCTTGAACCTAAATCATCACGCATAACAACAATCTCTTGAGATAGGTAAACTAACCTTGTTGGATTACTTGCCCATTGAATATTTCTTGCAACTCTTGATAATCTAGATCCAAAAATCTTGGGTATTGATTGTTTGGGGAAAATTGCATTATTCCATAGATCATTCTCTCCAGGTATGAAAATCAATGATATATTACCTGATATTACTGGGAATTCTTCTAATAATGAAGCCAAATTATTAAACATTTGTTTGAATTCACTTGAATGTTTTGGTGATGATGAAAAAGATCCATTAAAAATTATAGAAATTGGAATATCATATTCATTTTCTGAAATTCTAATAAATAATTTCCTTAATGCATCAAAAGTTTTTAAATTATCTAAATGACATTCAGATCCTAATATTATAACTTTATGTTCAAGTTCAATCTCTAATAATCTTAACCTTCTTCTTAATTCTTTATCAATTCTTAAATTGGCATGTATCCCCAAGAAATCAATATTACCATTTGCTTCTAATGTTTCATTTCTTCTTTCTCCAGGTGGATGAGATATAGAAGAACAATAAAATGTACCAGAAGAATAAATCCCATCACAAATGACAAAACTTCCTTCTGTATAATAACTCCCAACGTTTGGTTCTGCTTGACTTAAATCTAATTGAATTTTATCAGTATTATCTTGAATATACCAATCACCATTAAATAAAGTCAACATTCCAAATAATAAAAATCTTTGATTGTTTCTACCTAATAAATTCTTAACTGATGTGATATTATTAGTTCCTGACGTCACGGACATTGCATCAAATGAATTCATTTGGAAACTTTCATTTCTGAATAATCTATCTCTGATTATATGAAATCTATTCAAAAATAAATTAATATGTGAATCAATTGATGATGATGATAATTTTGATGATGGGATCTTAGAAAGTTCATATTGTTTAGATAAATGATTATAATCAAATATCGGTTGATCATATGCATTAATAAGTCTGAAATATTCCCTCCAATCCATGGTTTCTCTAATTGGTGGAGGACTTATACTAGTCATTGGTGTGCTTGGTCTAACATTGTTTTCTTCTTCACTTGCATCTTCTAATGTCTCTGTTCTTTCTAACGTTGGAGCCTGTGATAATTCATCCATCACAACATCTTTGTCTTCTTCTGTCACTTCTTCCTTCTCTTGTACCTCTTTCGATACTTCCTGTTCTTCATTTTTGTTCTGGTCCTTACCACCGATAAAAGAATCAACAGATACTTGACCTTGATTAGAAACACTAGTAGTCCTAGTCTTAGTTTCCAAAGTTTCCAATTCTTTTAAAACTTCATTCAATCCATCACCTTCAATAAATATCCCTCTTTCTTGTTCTTTCCAAAGTTTGGCAATTTCTTCAATAAACAATTGACATCTTGCATTCTTCCATTCTGATCCAAACTTAGGACCTACATAATCAGCCAAAACTTTCAACGCATCTGACTTGATATTCAGTCCATGCTTCTTAGACAGTACACGGTACGCAAGTGGTCTTAAATTGGATGGTTGGAGGTGAATGGGAAGCACTACTGGAGTCTCCATTTGATGTATTGATCTCTTATTGAACTGTAACTGATTTTTTTGTTGAAATGGCTCTAGAAAGTTCAATGTTGAGTTGGAAATCAGTTATTAATAGACAAGAAGACCAACGAATGATATTTAGACCAATCTCTTATATAAAATACAGATTTTTATGGTTAATTTATCATGTATAACGCGTATTAAATATTTCGCGTCACTTTTTCGCGTCAAAAAACGAATTACGACTATTTACCCACGGAAGTCTTATGATGAGATGGTTAGTGATTCAAATTGGTTTAGTTGTGAGTTTGTGTGTGATGTTGGTGTGTTGACTAGAGAGTGTGTTATTAATGGACTAATTAGCATCTTGAAGTAAAGTATCATTGTAATTTAATTTATGATAATTCAAATATATATTCACTAAAAATTTGGATTATTTCACCAAAATTTGGGATCTGGTATTTTGTAGTTAATAATTGAAATGGAGTAAATAACATTAAATAAAATGAAAATTATTTTCTTATATAAATATTTAAATATTTGATAGACGACGACGTCGATGATTCGATACAATATATATAGCAGTATACAGGCATTATCTATTCACTTTTCATAAAATAACACTACTTACTACCTATATTACCTAATGTCTTTCTTTAATCTTTAATATAAAGTAAAACATTTCAGTATATCTCAAAAGACATTTGATGTGAATATTGAAACGAATAAGTACAATAAAGATATAATTAATGAGAATTTTCATGTATCAAAAAAGAGGAATCTTATCAATGATTTTAACGAATATTAGCTTCCAAGAAAGTTTGTGATTTCAAAAATTTAGGAAATGAATCAAATTCTAACATTTTCAAAGTTTGTTGTCCAACTAATTCAATCAATGGCACAATTTGATATAATAAATCCAAAGATTTAGTAACTTCTTCATTTGTTGGAGTTTTTGGAACATCATCATCAAATCTTGGTGATATTATATCAATTGAAAGTTTCTTATTATTAGACCTTCTTGTTATGATTGGTGTATGTGATTGATCAACACTTTCTGATGAAACTGGTGACAGGATCGGAGATGGAACTTTCTTCAAACGGATATGTGCTTGTTCTGGTTCTTTCAATTTACCTGATGGTGTTGGAGTTCCTTCCCTTGATAATGCATCTATTAAACCAAACTTTTCACTGAAATGTGACTTTAATGGGGAAGAAGTATGTAAAATACAATCAGAAATCTCACCTCTTAATTGATGATTAATGTTAATCTCATATGGTGCACCAACAGTAATGTATGATGAGTAAATATGATAAATTGCAGAAAGGCATTCATTGACTAATTTAACCAATGTTTTTTTAGGAGGAGGTTGGATTGTAGCTTTTGGTAATTTAACATCTTTCTTCTTGTTATATGCTTCCAATAAACTGTTAAGAATTGCCATTTTTTTAGTAAATTGTTTGATATCGATATAAATATCAAGATTTTCAGCACAATATTCTTTCTCTAAATGCATTCTGAAAAGATATCTCATTCCAGGATCTGCTAAAACTTGTTTGATATCTAAATCTTTTTTATTTAATTCCAATGAATTATCTTCATCAACCAAACTTTCAATCTCGGAAGAATCATTCAACATCAATGCATTAACATCTCTTACAATACCATCATGATCAGGTCTTATGATTCTTCTCTTTTTACCTGTCCATTCAGAAACTTCCCATCCTCTTTTACTTAACGTGTAAATGGATGTTTTCAATGGAAGGAAATGTTTCTTTGAATTAGCAGTTGATGGAGGAATAATAATTGGTTCAATTAGTCCATATTTATAAAAAAGGTTCAAAATTAACGCAGCTTCTTTTGGATACATGATATCTGTACAATCCATCAACCATTGCCATGCAGCTTTTGCATTGAAACAACATTTGACTTTCAATGAATTACCAAACTGATAATCTTCATATAATCTAACACCTTTATTAGAAACGTAATATTGAACAAGAGAATCAGATTCTGGATTTGTGAAGAAATTATGATGAAATGGTGATTCTCTTGAAGTTTTAGACTTGTTTGTACCAGTGACAAAATTCGTTATTTTATTTTTGGAGAAATTTAATGAATTTTCATTAGAATTTGTAGGTCCAACTGATTGAAATATATTTTGTTGTGAAGTTTGCCCTTTTTGATATTGATCAGATGTAAGGAATTGGAAACTTTCATTTTGGAAATTTGAAAAATCAAATTCATCAACAACGTCTAAAATATGATCTAATGATGGAATTTCATCAGGTGGATTACTTGATTTCCAAAAATTTGGACTTGGTCCAACAAATCTGAAAAATAATAAATTGATAAAATATTCAGAATGAACAATCGTGTCAGTAATGGATGATCTTTCAAAGACAAACAAATCCATAGAATTAAAAGAAGAGTTCAAAATGGGTATTGAACCAATTTGATTCTTCAAACCAAACATTTTGCAATAACTCTGTAATATGGCAACACCTTTTGGTGTTGGTTGAAGTAAAACTTTATTCTTTGGTTCTGTTCTTGTTCTATCTGCTGGCGTATGTAGAAGTTTAGCATCCATGAACATCTGGATCAATGAATGGGCCAGTTCTGGTTTGATTGAATATGAAATGGTGGTTTTTGTAGCTGAAGATTCAATAGTTGATGATAAGTTTTCCATTGCACTAATTGCATCTTGAAGATGAAATGAAAAGGGGTAGCTTTTACTCAAGAAACTGACTTTATCATTCTTTGGTTTTTCTGTTAAATTAAGACAAATTATCAGTAATGAATATATCACCTTGAGATCTTTGGTGAAGATGTTACCCTTTGGGGTCCTGTCAAACTTCTTCGAGACTGCCTCATGCAGTTTGTGTTTCTGTATGCTCATTATGGACTGTATACGCTCCTTGAAATGTAAACGGGTGGGAGTGGGACCCTTTTAAATGAGTATGGAAAAAATCAATAGCCTTATATGTTTCATGATGAAACCTCAAAACACTGGAAATAACAACATCATCTATAGCAAATCCCAACTCCACCAACGAACGTCAACGGACGATCTCGCTCATCATAAGCCGCAAACAGGTGCCCAGAACTGTCCCTTTCCGGTCTAGAACCTGCGTAATTGAAGGCCCAATAATTATTTAGCGTTTCATATCTTGGTGATTTTGCTATTGTCTTTTCCTAATTGGGATACCAATGGGAAAACATGATACAAATTTGATATCCACAAAACGTTATATTATTATCGTAGACGAAACTCAATCTAAAGAAGCCGTCTAATTAAGTCATCTCTACCCCTGAATCCACCATGACGTGACTGTAATCTCCGAGGGTTAAGCGAGATGATATATGCATATTTGTAAATCATGGCAGTCTCTACGTTGTAATATATTACTTACATGCATTGATTTAAGGGGTAAATCATACATACGTCTCATAGACGTGTCCATGACTTCATTGGCTTTTCCGTATCGAGCACCAATCTCAACTCGTCTAAAGTGAGCTCAACATGCCACATTTTTGTCTCTAATTTATGATTCGTGAAATCTTGTGCTTTATTACCTGCATTGAGTTGAGATGGTGTTGTTAATAACCCAATGTTTTGTAATGTCTCCCATGGTAGTTTACAACTAGGTTTCGACCATATTTTATATCCAGTGGATGCAACTGCATCAATACCACCAGTGCTTGAAGTCGTTTCTTTGCCTCTTGCCTTGACTTGGTTTAGATATTCTTCATATGCCAGGTTCAAATTACACCAGTTTAAATCATTTTTGATAATGACTCTTGCTGCACTGACTAATAGGAATGATTCAAGGTCAGAAAGAGAATTGACTATATTCTTCAATGATCCCCTTGATAGGTTTTCTGCATATGTTGAAAAATCTGTATCGTTGAAAAACGGTTGAAAATTAGAAAGTTTTGAAACGGCATAGATGCAATGATTTTGGAATTCTTTGATATTGCCTATTGTCAAATGATTGAAAACTATTAATTTCCTTAATGATGATTGTGGTTTATTGACAAGTTCTTCAACATTCTTGTTAAATTCTTTCTCTAGTTGATTTTCAGGATTATCAATTTGAATAATTTGTTTTGCAACGTTAATGAATTCATCTCTTTCTAATTTTTGAAATTGAATTGATTTTTGAGAAAATCTACTTCTTACCCTTTTCTCCAAAAGATCTTTCAAAGTGAAGTTTGAAGTGAAACATAAAACACAAATTGGTGTTCTACTGTTCTCAACCAAATCAAACAGATTGTATAACAAAGTTTGGCGTCCTTGACTGGCATAAACTTCAACATCATCAATAGTGAATATGATTGGATTCTCAATTTTACTCATTGAACCATCATTCAAACTAACTTCAGTATCTAAGATCTTTAACACATTAGACATTGTCAAACTCAATGATTTTCTACTCAAGAATTCAGACGTTTCAAGATCTTTCAAGTCAACTTTATAGATTCTTGAGATTTCAGAATCTAATTGTTCAGCAATTGCTCTAACTGCAAGTTTATCATCATTCTGAACCATACCATTTAATTTGATTTGAATGATATCATCACCATTTGGAATCTCATTCTTAATTTTTTCAAGTGCTCTGTTGAATGATGATGTTTTACCAGAACTTTTTGGTCCAAAAACGAAACATGAATTCTTATCTTTGTTGATAATTGTCTGTGATAAAAGATTGTATAGTTTATTAATCTGATTATCAAGTCCATAAGGACCATAATTACCTAAACCACCCAATTTTTCATATAATTTGATTTTCAATTTTGAAATTTCAAAATCATTACGTCCATTATTATTTGAATCATTTGTCTCTTTCTCTTCATTTTCACTGTCATTATTATCGTCATCATTTTCCTCATTAGGAGACTTGTTATTTTCATCATTAGATCTTCCTCTTTGTGAATTTTTTTCATGTTCATCTTCAGAACCTGTCAGTTCAAATTCACCATCAGGATTGACTTTACCAAGTTTTTGATCTGATGTGAATTCGTCAAGATCTTTATACACTTCGATCTCATCCAAACCGCTATCACTGCTCTCATCAAAATCATAGTCAAGATCAATTCCAATATCACTATTACCCTTCTCTTTTGTTGTTTCTTTGACATTTCTTTTAGTGCGTGTGGCATTGGATTTGTTGTTTAATTTCTGTGGTAAAATTGGGATAAGGGGGATTTTAGCACTTGGGATTATATCAGCACTATTATCCAAGACAGTATCATTTGCATCAAAGAAAACGTCCTCATCAGAGTCCTGATCAGAATCAGAATCAGATTTCAAAGAAAGAATTTCAATGTCACTTGAAGAAGATTCTTTTGAACTTGTGTCTATTTTATCTGACAATTCAACTTCACTTGATGAGTCTGATGGATCATCTATAACCTTTATCAATTTGATTTTCTTTAGTACACTAGTGTCAATTGAACTGATGGAGGTACGTCTCTGCGGTTTAGGTTTCACCAATGGAAGTTTGGCAGATGATTTGTTTGGTTTAGAAGTGGGGGATTGGGAATTATGATTAGGTGATTTGAAGTTGATTGGGATTAGTTTAGGTAGCTTCCCTGTACCTCTATTCGATACAGGGTTGGATGATTGAGGTTTAAGGTTCTTTGATGATTGTGGTTCATTATCGACAAATCTGATGAGTTTTGGAAGTTTCAATACTGGTGGTGTCGCTTTGGCAGATTCACTATCAGCACCTCGGAACAAGAGTGGTAATTTCCTTTTGGATCCCACAGACCCATCATTACTGGCTCTAATTGGAAGAGGAGAATTTTTTCTAGAGGTAGGAACAGAAGAATCACCATCGATATTTCTCACCAACAATGGTAATTTCCTAGGTGAATTTTCACGAGTAGGAGTGTTTTGCAATGAAACATATCTAGGAACATCATCAGCTCCTTCAAACAAAACAAAGTTCGATATCGTATCATTAGCTGTTGAAAAGGATCTTGATGGAGTCTCAGGTCCATTAGATTTGTGATTTGGTACCAAATTGGGCGATATCTCACCAATGGCCCGTGCACTTGTGGGCGTACGTGTGGAGTACTCCTCTGAGAACCTGGTTAAGGGAATGAGCTTCTTTGGTGTGCGACTCAAGAGATGACCAGCATCCACCATGACATTGGATCTCTTCACGCTGTCGAACTCGGTGCCGAAGTCGTTGTCCAGCAAGGCCTTCTCACTGTCCACAGCTGGGGGAGTGACCGTCTTCTGTCTCGTGGCCATCGAATTATTTGAACTGTTGATATTTGTTATGATTATTTAGTACTAGTACTTATTATTGATTGTCCAGTGGTGTACGGGTTAGTTATAATCTTTTTATTTCTTGATCTATGATAAACAGGAGACTCTCACAGCAACCAATCAGAAATGTCCACAGCCACTTACTCGCACGATAAACTCCCGGAGAGCGTCATCCAGCTGCTCCAGAAGGGAAAGTTCGTCCATCTTGGCACAGCCAGCATCGACGCCATTCCAGACGTTGCTCTCATGAACTATTACTACCTCCCGGCCCACGAGCTCTACAAGGACTCATCGGCCAACGGTTCTGCAGAGAGCCTCACCAACATCCACATCGTGCTCTCCACTCCCATCACATCCGTCAAATACCAGAACATATCCAAGAACCCACACGTCTCGTTACTAGTGCATGACTGGACCACTGCAAAGACATTGTACAATCCAGAACAGAACTCTAACTTGTTGAATATATTGCAAAGCTTGAATCACAATGAACTCAGCCAGGTCAGTGCCACGTTGAAAGGAAATGCAAAGATCATCAGTGATACTAGCGAGTTATCATACTATAAGGATTTGCTCAAAAAGGAGAACCCAGATGCTAAAATTTATATTGATGGTGATGACAATTCCATTATTTTAGTCAATGTCACCAATGCTAAAGTCTGTGATTCACAAAACCACGTCTCTTCGTATAACTGAGAGAGAGGTATACTATACTACTGTGTATCCATTTTTAATGAATTTTATGTTTATTTATGCTTGTTTTTTTTTGAGTAAACATCTAATTACCTTCTTGACCAAAATCTTTTGTGAAATCTTCTTGTTTCGTCAAATCTGCTTCATTAACTGTAGGTCTTGAGGTCTTGATAGCTTTAATGAAATCTTTCAAAGTCAAGGCCGGTTCCTGTAATTCTTCGGCTTCAATAGACATCCAATTCATTTCAACAGCATCAGCATCACCAGGAGAACATGGGGTTAATTTATTATCATCTATTCTTTTGAAATGAGTTGCACTTTGAATTTTTCTAATTGGTTGCATTAATGCATCTTTAACAACAACAGCAACATCAGCACCCGAGTATCCTTCTGTCATCTCCCCTAAAAGTTTATAATCTTTAGTTGTTAATTCACATGGAGTAGTTCCAACATTCAATTCAAACATTCTTGTTCTTGCATCTTTATCAGGCAATGGAATATAAATTCTTTTTTCAAAACGACGTCTAATAGCAGCATCTAATTGCCATGGAATATTAGTAGCCCCTAAAACTAAAACACCACTTGCATCATTGCCAACACCATTCATTTGCACTAATAATTCAGTCTTGATACGTCTGGATGCTTCACTTTCACCTTCTCCTCTTGGTCCACATAATGCATCAACTTCATCAATAAAGATAATAGAAGGTTTATTCTCTCTAGCCATTGTAAATAACTGCTTCACTAATCTTTCACTTTCACCCATCCATTTACTCACTAAATCAGAAGAACTAACTGAGAAAAATGTGGAATTTGCTTCAGTTGCAACTGCTTTGGCTAAATAAGATTTACCAGTACCTGGTGGTCCATATAACAGTATTCCTGATAATGGTTTTCTATTACCTGTGAATAAATGTGGGAATTTAACAGGAAGAATCACAGCTTCTTTCAATGCTTCTTTAGCAAGTTCTAAACCTGCAATATCTTCCCATTTAACATTTGGTTTTTCTGATAATATTGCCCCTGCTAAAGCACCTCTTAGTTTTTTGGTCTCTGTATCATCATCATCACCATCCTCTGATGATTTCTTACCCTTGGTAACAGAGCTGGATCCACTCCCACTACTCTCCGTCTGTTTCTCTTTCTTATCCAAATGTTCTTTCAATTGTTCTGCTCTTGATAAGTATTCTGTGAATTTAGTTCTTATAAGTTCTTTAGATCTTGGGTTTTTTTCATATTTGATAGCAAGCATGAGGTAATCAAGTCCATTGTAGTACAGTCCATATGCCTCATCATACCTCGTGGCATTATCGGCCTCTATAGCTTTCTGAACCAATTCAATACCTTTATTCAAGAAATCTCCAGTTGACATGATTATCTCTATTCAATTGATAAAAAAAAGTGTGGAGAAAGTAAAACTAAAGGTCTAATCGTAAACGTTCTAATCCCAACAAATCAACAGCACAAATATTCGTCAGGTTATACGTTTATAAGCTTGAATACTCCAAATTATTTCTCAAGATTTCAATGGTTTTGGGCCAAATTTTAGGGATTTCTTTTTGGATTTTGGTTTTTTTTTTGTTGTTCTGCCAAAATTCTACGGGCGAGCTCCTTCCTAATTGGGATATTTACCCTAAACAGAAGTTATAGCGTATATTTCATCTAATGAGTTTAAACTTCTTCAGATCCAGCTGAACCGGAGACATTGGACGTGCTAAGTCTTCGAACTCTTCAGGCTGTGGAGCAGCAGCTTCTTTGGCTGGTTCTGGAGTTTGTATAAGTGAATTATCACTATTCAGTCTGAAAGACTGTTCTAATTGTATTGATCGTTCATTCGTTATTCTTAATTCTTCTTTCAAAGACTGTATTGTTGTTTCGAGTTTATCAACCTTGGCACTCAATTCAATAATCTTTTCATTGGATTGATCAGCTGCTTTTGGTGTCTCATTTCTTGGTGTCTCAACCCTTGTGTTTTCGTTTCGAAGAACTGGTGCAAAAGGAGATGAGGGCAGTTCGTTAAGTTTGATAATTCTATTATTGATTGCATTTTTGGCTAACGTAGAACCTTTTGGAGTTGAGCTGAATGGTGGGCGTGAGGATTGTATGGATTGGCTGAGTGGTTTTCTATTGAGAAGACTGGATATACTATCATTGTAATCTCGACTGGTATCAAGATCAGTAGCATCTAATCTCTTAATTCTTTTGTAATCTGGTTGAATATCATTCGTGAATCGCTCAGCTCTTTCATTTATACTTAGAACCTTCTCATCCAACACGCCTCTAACTCGAGGCTTATTCAGATCTATCGTGTCGTTTCTCTCTTTGGTGTCAATACTAGCCGATGACATCTGTCTAGGTCTTTTTCTAATCATACCAGACATATAACTCTTCATATTACCCAACTCGTCCTCTTTCTGTTCACCACCACCGGTCAGCATCTTGCCAATCGCACCCCAGAATGTGTTTTTCTTCTGCTCCGTTGATGGCTTGAGTATCCTAGGAGAACCGTATCTCTTTGTTTGTGGTTGGTTTAATCTGTTCAACGTGCTGCGTGGCTTGTCATAGTGGATGTAGTGGCCATTCCGTCTCGCAGCTCTGCGTTCTGTTGGTCTGAAATCCACACTATCGTCGCCTTCCTCACTGACCTCGTTCCACACTTTCGCTATCGAGTCAAACATTTGTCTCTTTAGATGATCAAAAACATCAACACGCGTTCAAAACAAAGACAAACAAAAGTAAAAAAGTAAACAGAGATGACTAAGCTTAATTCAACTATTCGGGAGAATTACCCTTTTGGGAAATATAGCGACTTTCCCTTGTGTGAAGCACTAACTTCAATTCTAGTGGGTCTTTCACTACAGCTGTGATCTATATTAAAGGGAATGACGCTCAAGAACGACGCTGGATTGTTAGGAAAACCTTCAGAGGACGAGTTCGTTCCATTTGTGTCGGTCGCTGCCTTGAAGAAAGTGACGAGGTTCCTTAGACTGGTGACATTCATTATATTGACTGCCCTAACTTTCAAGCTCTTGAAAGATCTTCACCAGGAGAAGGATATTGAGTCATTAAAGCAGTCTGTTTGCCCCGTTGGAGAGACTCTTCGTCCAAGTGATAACTCTCAGATTGATATCATCTTCAAGGACCCTAGTTTAAGACAATTAGCTGCTCAAAGACTATCCGATGCTATTAAATACCCAACAGTGATAGGTGATGAGTATACTGATCCATTAGTTGACTCTTCAGGTTATGAATCCTTTGATGGGTTCCATGAATACCTTGAAAAGGAATTCCCATTGGTATATGGTGCTTTGAAAGTTGAAAAGGTTAATAAATATGCACTTTTGTATACTTGGGAAGGTCTTAATGAAACTTTGAAACCTATTTTGTTAACTGGACATATTGATGTTGTTCCAATTGACCCATCCACTGAAAAGGATTGGACTTATGATCCTTTTGCTGGACACTTTGATGGGGAAAATATCTGGGGAAGAGGATCTTCTGATTGTAAAAGTTTGGTGATTGCCACATTACATGGTATTGAAAGATTGATTATTGACGGGGTTAAACCAGAGAGAACTGTCTTAGTTGCTTTTGGATTTGATGAAGAAGTTGGTGGTCAGTACGGTGCTAAAGAAATTTCAAACATCTTGTTAAACAGATACGGTTCAGATTCAATATACTCTATTATTGATGAAGGTGGGAGTGCAATTACCACAATCGACGGAAGAGTCTTTGCAATTCCATCTGTTGGGGAAAAAGGTTCCTCAAACGTGAAAATCACTCTTAACACTCCAGGAGGACATTCTTCAGTGCCCCCAGATCATACCAACATTGGACTCATTTCCAAAGTCGTTGCAGAAATCGAGAATCATCCTTTTGAAGCACTATTGACGCCAGACAATCCTACTTTGAACTACTTACAATGTATTGCTAAATACACTAAAGAGTTTGATCAATCTTTGGTGTCTAGTATTTTCAAAGCTGCTTATGATAAAGCTTCAAACTTGAAAGTTTTGAAATTCTTGGATACGATTAAAGCTTATAAATTCACAGTCAGAACCACTCAAGCCGTCGATATCATACATGGTGGTGTTAAATCTAATGCTTTGCCTGAGTTCAGTGAAATTGTCATCAATCATCGTATCAGTTTGGGAACCACACTAAATTCAACAAAGGACAAAATAGTAAACAATGTTAAAACAGTTGCCCAGAAGTATAATTTAGGTTTATTTGTTGATGATGAAGAAATTTTACCAGCAACAGAAGCTGGATTTTTCAATATTCTTCTCAGTTCTAGTTTGGATATTGCCCCAGTCACTCCAACATCTGGACAAACTTGGGATATCTTTGCAGGTTCTATCAAACATATTATTGAAGATTTTATTTATCCAGAATTGGAAGAACCTTCAATCGTGGCACCAAATTTGAACACTGGTAATACTGACACTGCAAAATATTGGGGTTTGACAGATAATATTTATCGTTGGAGATTGTCTACATTGAATGGAATTTTGGATGGTCATACTCATAGTGTCAACGAACACACTACTGTTGACAATCAACTATACCTCACAGCATTTGTCTATGAGTACATCAGAAACGTTTTTGAGTATGCTAAATAAGATCATTTTCACGTTTTATAATTATGCTACGATTAATTAACTTTCATTATTTATAAATTGTATTCCTCAGGATGAGAACACTAATATACACGAGTCAATGGACCGGAAACATTCACAACACCAGACATGAAATATCTCATCCTACTCGATCGGATGGAATGTATGCAAAATTGGTATAACTATGAAGAAATGACACAATCAACGAAATCCTCCAAAAAAAGGCTTCGTATGTATTCCCCATGAGAATAAGAAAAGGAAACACCAAGAAAACTATTAAACCATTTATTCGGTCAATGGTTCTAAAGTAGTACCTTTCTTGATAGTAGCCCAACCAATCAATCTCCAATGCTTTTCAATACGTCTTGACAAAGCAATTTTTTCGTTAATTTCAGTACAAGCTGGAGCAGTCAATTGTAATCTAGCCATATCAGCCTTGACAGCAACAACTCTAGCACCAGTAGCGGTAGAACCAATATTGACCATAAGAACTTCATTAGTTTCTAATTTTCTAACCTTGGCTTGTTTTTGTCCATCTGTCTTAACACCTAATAGACGACGTAATAAGAAATAATTGATTTCAATATCGGTATAAATACTTGGAAGATGTCCTTTAGCACCAACAACTTGACCAACCAAACGATCAGCTCTACATAGAGTTGGATCGACTTTAGTACCAACACCAATCAAACCACCTGGAACGGCGAATTTCAAATCGTTATGTTCAGCAAACAAAGAGACAATGTTGGAAAAGATAGGTTTACATTGAATCTTACCATTGTCATCTTTGGTAACGATACCTGGACGGATTTCAATTTCATCACCTAATTTGAAAACACCTGTTAAAATAGAACCACCGGCAACACCACCTTTCAAGTCATCAATTTCAGAACCTGGTTTGTTAACATCGAATGAACGAATGACAATCAATCTTGGAGAAGCTGAGAAATCTCTTGGTGGGATTGGAATTGTTTTAACAATGAATTCGTTAACGGCATCAATGTTATATTTCAATTGAGCAGAAATTGGAACAATTGGTGCACCATCAGCAATAGTACCTCTAATAAATTTCAAAATTGATTTTTGATGTTCTAAAGCACTTTCTTCTCTCATTAAATCAACTTTATTTTGTAGAATGATAACGTGTTTTAATTTCATGATTTCAATAGCTGCTAAATGTTCAGAAGTTTGTGGTTGTGGACAAGATTCATTACCAGCAATCAGTAAAAGAGCAGCATCCATAACTGCGGCACCTGACAACATAGTACTCATTAAAATATCATGCCCTGGACAATCAACGAATGAAACATGACGCACCAAGTTATAACGAGCATCAGAACCTGCAACTTCTGACTTTGGATGTATTTCTCTATCTGAACTAAATGAACGATATCTTGTAGTTTCATCAATGTTTGGATCATTTAATTCATAAATCTTAGCATTGGCATAACCCAACTTAATGGTAATGTTACGTTCTAATTCATCTTTGAAACGAACGGTTTGAACACCAGAAATTGCCTTAACAACAGTGGATTTACCATGCGCGACATGACCAATGGTACCAATGTTAATAGTTGCTTGTCTGTTAATGATTTCTGGGGAAAGTGGAGTAAGGTTGGAAAAATCTGGATTGTCTGGTTGTTCTGGAAGACCTCCACCAGCTTCAAAATCTTTCTTTCTTTGTTCTTCTTCATCAAATTCATCTAAAACTGCAAAAGAAACTGATTTTTTACCAGATTCTTCTTCTTGAACTTCTTCATTTTCGGACTCTTCTTCCTCTAGATAGTGTTGTGCTGGAACATTTGCTCCCAAATCACCGTTTATAACGATGGATGGTGTAGCATCCTGTAGATCCTCTGACATTGTTGAACGATTTACAGAAGTAAATTTGTAAATTTTCATTTTTTTGTTCAACTCATAAAAAAAAATATCCGCGAATTTTGAAAATCTATTCGATGAGTTACCCGGCAACAAGCACGTGACTACAGATTTATAGTGTATTTAGTGTGGTGATAGTTTCACCAATTATTAGCATTTAAGGTCATTTCTTTATGTGACTGAAGACTGTTGGAATCTCCACTGGTTCCTGTGGTGGAATTGCAAAAGTTCCATCTGAAGTTTTAGTAAGATCGTCAATGTTGAACCCGAAATCGTTCATCACTGAGTCGACATCTTTCCATAGCATATCACTAGTCCAATCATCGGTGATGTCAAGTGAAGGGATGTTGGTAGGTGATACATTAGGTTTGATTATTTTGGATTTGGTTGGTTGATCTCTTGCAGTGGTTTTAGTTCTCAAGTTTGAATCTGGTGTTTGTGAAGAAATGTATGAGTTGTTGAAAGTTTGTGATGTTGAGTCTGGAGTGGTACTGTTTGTGATCTCTTTGAAAGGTTTTGATTTATTGTTGTTTTCATTCCCGTTGCGTAATGAGATTGGTGTTGGATCTAATGGAATTGTTCTTATGATTCTTCTTGCGGAGTTTCCAGCATCAAAATTATTAGACAATGCTCTTGGTCTTTTTTTCAATGATGAATTACTTGAAGCTTCTGAACCGGCAGTTCCTGGATCAGTTATAGTTGCTGCATTACTCTCTTGTCCATTTCCTTCATCAGAATCGAAAACGTCTTCGTCATAATCCTCATCATTGTTAGAATTACTTGAATTTTCATCACTAGCATTCTTTTGATTTGGGTTCAGTTTGATCATACCAACTTGTTCTCTTAAAACCCACAGACAGTCAAAGAAAACACTGGATGACATTCTTGACCTTATTGTAACACCCAAGTTATCATAATTTCCCTTCTCTCTTAAAGTTTTAAATAATTGCCACATATTTCTCATGATTCCACTGGCTCTGTATGACATATCATGCTTCAAGACTGAAGCCTTCAAGGCAAGCTGAATAGCGACTATGTATAACTGTCTACCAGCACCAACATCTATAGCATCTGATAAAGAAGAGTGACATAGTTTTGCTACTATGAATGCAGATTGCCAAATCTTAATAACAAACACAACAGGAACATATTTGATGAAGAAAGGATCCCTTTTGGATACAGAGTCAGCATGATTTAGTAAAGCAAGAGCTGCATTGTATAGAAGGACTAATCCACGGCGAAGTTCAAATGGTGCGACTCTGACATTATCAAGAAAGAAATATGTTAAAAGATGTACTTTTGCAGCATAAATTTGAAACTTTCTAATATCATCCATATCATCATTTTCTAATTTCAATTCCAATTCATCAAGTTGTTGTGTTAAGACTTTTATTAAAGGTAATCTTTCAACTGGATCCACCAATCCCATAGTATCGACTGAGTTTGAATTCAAAACTTTAGCCACTTGATCCTCAAAATGTGATATTTCAACCATATGTTTGATACAGGTAGGTATAGTGCTTTCTGCTGTTCTATTAACTCCTGGCCTCGTGCATCCAAGAACAGAATTATCAAAAGACACAAAAGATGGGAAACCAAAAGCTGTAGCAATTGTTTGAGATACAATATTGCATGCAATCCAAGTTTGGACATGTTCTTTCAAGATGGAGTTTGAACTTTCTGATTGGAATTGTTGCAAGTTATAATTGTTCGTTCCTGGTCCGTTCAAACCAAGTCTGATAGCTTGGAAAATGGCAATTCCTACTGTGTTCCAAGAAGAATCTGCACTTAAAGAAGAGGTCAATGGTGGCCAAAATGAGTATAATAGTAACGCTTGAACAGAATAAACTGATGAAACGTTTAATATAGGCTCTTCTTTCTCATTAGGTAAAAATCTCGTTATTGGGCTGATTGTGATTTCAGCTAATGTAGTTTTCAGTGATGGTGCTAGCTTCATTAATGTGTCTGTTGATAGATGACGTAGCGAAATTGACATGATAACCCAAAACAAAATTGGACAAAGTCTATGAATCCTCTCTGGACCTTTGACAATATCCACAATAGGTAAGAATCTATGATATTTATTGACAAACTCAAGAAATAGTTCTTTAATCTGTTCTGATGAAAGTTGCACTTCACCTAGTTGTTTCGGAGTGCAGTATAGAGATTCCTCTGAAAAGTTTGTCTGTAGTTCCAATGCAGTCTTGTTTGATGAGGGTTTCGGTATTGTTATACTTGGGCTTACTTCCCTGATTATGGAAGGTCCATGAAGATTACCAACTGGTGATGGATTTATATCTTTGGATCGAGGCTGCACTGAAGGAGATCTTGAGCTTAGTTGACTAGCATTAAGTTGACTGTTTTTCTCTTTCAACTGAACAAGCAGATTATCAGCTCCTGCTTCTGTCAAGTTCTTCTTTAAAATCTCCAACTCTTCCTCTATCTTTTGAAACTTGGCTCTTTTGTAAGTTCTCTTGTAGTCAGCCTGCATGACACACTCCGCTTTCTTCTTAGTACATCGTGTGCATGGATTAGGGTATTTCTCATGGGCATCACATTTTGATTTCTGCTGTCTGCACTCAACACAGGCAAGCTTCTTGTTCTTACTCTGCTTCAGCCCTCTCTTGTTCTCTTGGACACTCGCTTCCAAATTCACAGCCACTGGCTTCACATCGACATTTACACTTCCTGTTGACGGGAGCAGCGATCTCGCCCCTCGTGGAAACGACATGCTGTGTTTATTTAGAATTGCACTAAACCTGAAATTTTTTTAATCTATGTGACAAATTTATGCTGAATTAATGTCTCCACCCAGAATCGAACCTCCACACACTCTCAAGTCTCAACATCCTTTCATTCGCCTGTTGTGGTGGGGTAGAAAGTGACACAATTCTATATAAAGCGTCGAACCCTCTCTAAAAAACTCACTCCACCACCAATGAGTCCAGCTGAAATGCCATCACGTGTTGCGCAGAACCCGTTTGAGAGTAACAAGTTGTTCCAGCAGGAGCACGATTTGCCCACGCTGCCAGTCCCAAGTTTGGGATCCATGCTGGCGAAGATTAAAGAGACGTTGAAGCCATTGTTGAATGAAGAGCAGTTTCAAGAACTCTTGAGTAAGATTGAAGATTTCCAGAACGATGAAACATCAACTATCTTGCAGAACCATCTCTTGAAGTTCCAACAGAACGAGGACTGCTACCTCCAACATCTCAATCTGGATCACGTCTTGATCGAACACCGTGCGCTTCCAAGAAACCCATTCTTGATATTGGAGAATGATCCATGGAAAAATTATATGCTTCCCCAAGACCAGGCTGATCGCTCTGCTGTGCTTACTGTTTCGTCTTTGAAATTCGTCAGTGCTTTGAGATCCGGAGACTTGACCATTGACAAGACAAGAAATGGAGACCATTTGACAATGAAACCATACTTAAACTTATTTGGAAGTTCTAGAGTTCCAGAATTTAAAAGTATCAGTACCATAATTAACTATAACACAAAACATATAGTTATTATTTCCAAAGCTCAGTTCTATACTTTACAAGTCTTGAATGAGAACAATGAAATTCTATTCAAAGCTGATGAATTAGCCAAAATTTTCAGAGATATAATTACGGATTCAAACTCTGATGAAACTTCAATTACAAACGCAATTGGTGCAATCACTTCAGATAACTACAGAAATTGGAATCATGCAAGAGAATTCTTAAACCGTGATCATAAGCCAGATATCAGCAAAGTTGATTCTGCTTTATTCGTTTTAGTCTTGGATCATTCTAACCCTGATGAAAATGACGAAGCTGATATTGCAAAATCTATTTCAACTGGTACATTAAACATAAATGAAAGTGGTGTTCAAGTTGGATCTTGTACTTCTAGATGGTATGACAAGCTTCAAATAGTGGTTACTCAAAACGCAATTGCTGGTGTCGTTTGGGATTCTTTCACTCAAGATGGTACCACTGTTTTAAGGTTTACTTCTGACATTTATACCGATTCAGTCTTGAGATTGGCAGATGGTAACTATTCGTTATTTCCAAGTGCAAAATTTGCTAAAGTTGAAGGTAAAAAGCCAGAATTCCAAAAAATTAACTGGAATTTCCCATCTGACTCAAGAACATTTTTACACTTATCAGAAACTAGATTGACAGATTTGATATGTTCTCATGGAACAAACACTAGAATTTTGAACTATGGAAGAACTTTTGCTAGAAAAATTGGCGTTAAATCTGATACTTTAATTCAAGTTGCTTTACAAATTGCTCATTATGCATTATATGGTAAACCAATCTCCTCAGTTGAACCAGTCAGCACAAGACTTTTCCAAAATTCAAGATCAGAATTATTATCAATTCAAAATGATTTGATCACTCGTACTTGTCAAGTCTTTGTCAGTGATGAGACACCATTAACAAGATGGAATGCATTTATTAGTGCTTGTGATCAACATTCCGAATCTGTCAAATCAGCATCTCATGGTGAAGGTTTTGAAAAACATTTGAAAGCCTTGCAGAATGTTTATCTACAACGTGAAGTGTTTAACCAATTGAGTCCAGAACTTACAATCCCTGAAGATTCTCCTCCTTTAATTTTTGACAGTATTATTTCTCCATTGTTTTCCCCAGATTTGATAGCATCAAATTGTGGTAACCCTGCAATGAGACTTTTTGGACTTACTCCAGCAGTTGCAAATGGATTTGCTGTTGGTTATATCATTAAGGATGATATGACTGAATTTTGTTTGATCAGTCAATATAGACAAGGTGATAGACTCTTATCAACTTTGGAATGGGTTCTTCATCAAATTAACCATATTTGGAAACATCATGTTGGAACAAAAAGAATTCCACATGCTCATGAATTTGACAATTTGAAAGATGCATTGAATAACCCACCACCATCAGCTTCATACACCGTTGATGCTTCATTGTCTCAATCACAAGCCATGTCTAGAACCACCACTGTCGGATCATCTGAAGAAGAAGTAGATATTGCATTGGGTGGTTATGGATACTTTGATATTGATGATCTGACCCTCAGATCTGTGCAACATTCAGTTGTTGACACACCAACATCATTCTCAGCACTTCAAACACCATCTATTTCTAAAGCTAACAGTGCATCTGATTTATTGAAGTTGGCTACTGTTCAATTGGACAAAAGTTTTGGTAAGAGAATCTTCAATGAGAAACTCAAGGAAAAGTTTGAAGAGCATGAAAGATCAGAGAGCCCATTGTCAAGAGAAGATCCAAGCAGTGCTTCATCAGTTCAAAATAGATTTGATGATAAATTTGATAGAGGTAAAGTTGGTAAAAAAGTCTCTGTTGATGAGATTTTATGATTATGAAGATGTTCTTTCGCTTATTTAATGTATTTATTTGCTAAAGTTTTGATATATTAAGACACATATTGATTTTAAATACTTGATACTGTAGTAATGTGACTCTGATCTCATACTATACACCACACTTAGCCTAGCGATTCTTCGCGAAAATGTCACTCTATGATTTTTTCTTTTCTTCAAGCCGTGTAAAAGATTAAGGCTAGTCTCTAGATAGAGAAAACATACATTCTTATCACTGTCATGTAGAAAACTTCACTAAATCAAATCTCTACAAAACTACAATTTGTTCTTTAAAATTACACATTTTTTTATTGATATTATTTATAAGCGTGCAAACCCAGAAATAACCCCCTTAAAACACAGCATCTTCTTCATAAACATATTGTAAAAAAACCAAAACCAAGATAGAATAAAAGGTTCTTAACGGTTAGATTTAGCAACACGTTCCAATTCATCCTTCTTCTTGATGGCGTATGAAGTAGAAGAACCTTTAGCAGCGTTGATTAATTCTTCAGCTAAACATTCAGCAATGGTTTTGATGTTTCTGAAAGCAGCTTCTCTAGCACCAATGGTCAAAAGAGCAATGGCTTGGTTGACTCTTCTCAATGGAGAGACATCGACAGCTTGTCTTCTAACAGCACCGGAAGAACCGATTCTGGTAGAGTCTTCTCTTGGACCAGTGTTAACAATGGCGTCAACAACGATTTGCAATGGGTTTTGGTCGGTCAAGACGTTGATGATTTCTAATGTGTGTTTGACGATTCTGACGGCTTTTAATTTCTTACCGTTGTTTCTACCGTTCATCATCAATGAGTTAGTTAATCTTTCAATGATTGGAGCTTGAGATTTTCTGAATCTTTTGGCAGCGTAACGACCAGCAGTGTGGGAAACGAAGACTGGTTTAGAGATTTGAATGTAATCAGTCAAAGAGATGTCTTTGACGGTGACGTCTTCAAAAGACCATTTGTTGAATAATTTGATTTCAGCTTGAGCTTGTTGAACATCGGCTGGAATAGCAGTGGCTAAGTCAACTTGTTGGACTTCGACTGGTTCAGCGACGACAACTTCTTCTTCAAGGATTTCTTCTTGTGGGATATCAACTTGTTCTTCAGACATTTCGTTAATTAATATGGAATGAACTGTGTTAGCTGTTGCTTGTTATTAGTTAGATTTCAATAAAATTTCAATTTTGAAAAACTCGAAGTTTGCAAATGCGTGTGGTGCTTGGGTGTTTTCGAAAAATTTACAAAAAACAGGACAGGTAAAAAGATGATGTAAGGATGTATATAAAAAACCCTAAGCAAAGACACGTGACTGAAAATCGAAAAAAAGATTAGGGCTATCGAGATCTCAAATTTTCAGACACAAAAAAAATTAATAGAGGCACCAATAATAATTAGGCAAAACATCATCACATACCAATTCACACTTTGGAGACTCCATACACACCACTTTTAGTGAAACTCAAGAGGTTAATCATAAAGACTGATACTAGTAAATAGAGGTGTCAATATTGAACGATGCTCTTATTGCAACGGACGTTCATTGGGCCAAAAGCACTACGATGTTTGCCATCAGTGCGAAATATACAGTGTTCTTCCATGATACGAGCACCACATGATCAAGAAAAGGAAACATATAGAGTCACTGTGAATAGCAGTAAGTTTGGGAAGTTTCAACAGTTTGAGAATATTGATGTTGACTCTGATCGTGGGGTTGGTTATGATGAACATGATGAGTTTGAAGAAGATGCAGAATATGAAGATATTGATGGATCTACGAGGCATCATAAGGATGAGAGTGCTGGATTTAGCGATGGTACAGCATTTTCAGCTCTACCGTTTGCATACGATCAAAATTCACAGGCTTTTGGACAGTTAGTTAAAGATCATCATCATGATTTAAATGAAGTATTGTTAGACTCTGGATCTATTAGCGGGAAACACTCAAAAGTTAGAGTTGTTCCAATGGAACAGATATACAAGAGAAATGTTATACAGGACAATACAGACAGTGCTTTACATGAAGGCGAGGAAACGGTAGAGGAAGAAAGTGATGTTGAGAGAATTTCTTCAAGAGAGAGTCGATTACAACCAGAAACGTTGAAAGGTATGAGATCAAAACATCAAGTTAAGATTCCTGATCATTTGACAAAGACAATCTATAATCATATGCTGGCTTTACATGAACCTAAAGTCTTGAAGTTCAAAGTCGCTGAATCATATGTCGAATTGAATGAACGTATGGTTCATAATGCCACCAAGAAAGATCGTGAAGTTGATCCATACATTGGTGCTTTCTTTGCCCAGGATTATGCTTCCGTTGAAGATGTCATCAAAGAAATGATGAAGAGAATGAATGTGGGTAAAGAAGGAGGACTCGTACCTAAGAGAGTCTTGGATTTTGGTTATGGTCCAGGAACAGGAATGCTTGTTATGAATGAGTTAATGGGAAGTGGTCTAGTCCCAGGTTTTGGAGAAGGATATAAGGATGTTGTGATCAATAGTGGGTCTGAATTAATGAACAAGAGGGCAAAAGTTTTGTTGAGTAGACAAGGTTGTGAATACCCAGAAGAAGTTGTTGATAATAATGAAGAAATTAATAATGAAAAAAGTAATCAAACTAAAAAGGATAATGAAGTTTACGAGGAAAAAGATTTCATTGGTGAGGTTGATACTAGAAAAATCAAACTTATCACACAAATTTCAAACAAATTGAATTATTCCAAAAAGTATGATTTGATTGTTGCTCAACATCAACTTTTAAGCACCGTTGATGCTTTCCCTAGACAGGTTGATGATACTGTTCACAATTTTTTGAAAGTTCTTGCACCAAATGGTGTGCTTGTTCTTGTTGAAAGAGGTAATCCAATTGGATTTGAAAGTATTGCTAGAGCAAGACAAGTGATGATTAGACCTGAAAATTATGTTAATGAGAAAAGTAAAATTCCAAGACCATATTTGAAAGGTTCCACTGGTAAGAGAAACAGTGTTGCATCTGAAGTTTTTGAAGAAGATGAAGAATTTTTAGTTGACGAAGATGGTAATGAAGTTTTAATTTCTGATTTAGAGAAAGAGTTGAATGATAAATTTGGTAAAGTTGATAAAAATGAACTTAAATTCACTGAAGGCGAAGAATCCAAAGAAACTCAAATTGATTATCATTTGAAAGTTATTGCACCTTGTTCTCATCATAAGAAATGTCCATTACAAACTTTGAAACCACATTATTATAACTTGCCACCTGGAAAGAAACTCACTTGGTGTTCATATCAAAAAGCTTTAGAAAGACCAAGATATTTAATGGAATTGAAAAGAGGTAAGACGTTGGCATCTGAATGGACAAGCAAGAATGAAGTTAGTCCAAACAAAGAAGAGAGAAGAAGTGTTTCCAGTGGTAGAGCCTTTACCAACAATTACGAAGTTACCAATTTTTCATATTTGATTGTTCAAAGAAGTAATAATGATCAAGCCACTCTGCAACAGATCACTAAACAGAGAGATGAAGATCATTTGTTCGATGATTCATTCAGTAAACGTCACGATGACGTTGAAAATTGGCCACGTATTTTAAGACAACCGATGAAAAGAAAGAAGCATGTAACGATGGAATTATGTACCGCATCTGGACATGTTGAATCTTGGACAGTGACTAAATCTTTTGATAAGGATATGTATAATGATGCTAGAAAATCTACAAGTGGTGATTTATGGGGATTGGATGCAAAAGTTAAGAGATTAGCAAGAACAAATCAAGATTCTTCTATAATGGAGAAATTGTCAAATTTCGAAATTGAGCTCTTAAAGAAACAAAAGAAAGAAAGAAAATTAGAGAGAGCTCAAAACAAGATGTTGCGTAAAGCAGATACTTTGTTGCAAACATCAGAAGATTTGAAACGAGATGAAATGGTTGAACTGTATTCTAACAAGTTCAACGCATCTAAGAAACAACAACAAAAGGATAAACGTTCTGGGTTAGAATATTGATGTGTTATTTATTTGTATATAGTGGAAATGGCATATAGAATTGTATATAACAAATTTAATTGTAGTTGATCTATTTTAGTTTGCTGAATGTGAATACTTTTCTATCATCTGGTTTCCAATCAACCCATTCCTTTTCAATATCGTCGACACTAACAGTTTCAATTTTATCATAGACACCAGTTCCAATAACCCCATCGTATAGTTCTTTGGCTAATTTAGTGAAAACTTGGTTTCCTTGATCTTTATCAAATGCACCTATACCACTACCCAAAATCTTTAAGTTATTAGAACGGAGTAATTTTCCAGGAATACTGATCTCTGCTCCACCAATCTGGCCAATTTGGACCCAGTTCAACGATTTTGAAGAATCTAATCTGGTCTTGATGATGCTCTTGACGATACTGAGTGCCTGTTGACCCCATGTAAAGTCAATAACCACGTCAACTTGATGAGGTTTCAACAATTGATCCAACTCATTCTCATTGATTCTTTGGAAAGGAATAAACAGCGATAATGATTTCTCAGTTTCCTGTTTCAACTTATCACGAGTGCGACCTACTCCAATGATTGATGAAACTTTCTTCTGTTGAAGAATATCAACAGCCAGTTGCCCAGCAGAGCCAGTGACACCATTAATCAAAACGACTGAGCCAGGACCAACGGTGAAACCACGGGCCTCCAGAGCAAGGTACGAAGACATTGCTGAGTTGGCAACTGCAGCGACACGTTTGATCTTCTCCCATGCTTCATCCTGGATCAAAACACCTTCAGAGTCATAATGGACTTGAGCACCTTTTATCAAATAAGAGTTGGATGAATCCACAGTGACAGACTCAATGAAAGAACCATTGTCTCCTTCGAAAGTGGTGAAGTAATATAGCTCATGTGTATTGGAGTCTTCTCCTACACCATCAACCCCAACAACGTGATCTGCTCCTGGATATCTACTGGAAGAGCCCGTGGAGTAGTGTTTCCCTTGAGCCCTGGAACGAACGAGGTGGTGGATGGAAGAACCGAGCACTTTGAGAGTTCTGGTGCCCTTTGATGGTGCTGGTGATTCCACTGTTCTCAGTTTAGGCACTGACTCTCCGACTTGGACGGTGACTGCTCTCAGGGAAGACATGGCTCTCGACAATCTTATGTTCAAAAGCGTGGCGACTTGTGAACTGATGCTAGTTCATGGTTCTATATCTTTATCTTTGGACTTTATATAAATTTATATATAAATGGCAAAACCGGATTGGTATTAATCATCAAATAAGGGTCCAGTACGGCTGCATGCATCCGTGAATTCATTGAGAATCAGGTCTCTTTTCATACTTCGGCAACAGATATTTCAAGAAGAAGCTTTCACAGTTGCCATCCATCAAAGACATGATTGCCAAGTTATGAATGAGGCTCATGAAGAATTAATGAAGGATGTCGAAGCTTATTATGAAGATTTCATGAAGAAGTTTGACCTTCTTCTCGAACAGGCAATTGCTACGAATGCAAAGCTTTGGGAAAATATTTCATTTAATTGCCTATTCAAAGACTCGCATCCGTTCACGCCTTGAAAGAGAAATACACAGAAGTTTGAAAACTACTGATTATTATGTTAGACCAATCGAGTTTTAAAAATGGATATCCCCAGTTTTGCAAGATAAAATGAAATCTACCGTCAAGTGCTTGGCCTTAGACCTTATAGAAGCAGGTATGGACCAAAGCCCAAACGTTCAGCGACCGGACTAATTAATTACCAATTTCATATGTTTGTGATGAATCATTATACATATGGTTCTGGGATTCAAGGACCTCTTTTCTTTATCTGATTTTCAACTTTTGTTGGAGATAATGAAGTGTCTGATCTAAAATATTTTTAGTTGATTCATAGAAAATCTTCAATGGGTATTGATTTCATCGCTTGAGAAACTTTTTCTGGAAATAGAGTGGACTGCTCATTGTATATATTATGGTTCCATGACGTTCGATTTTGAGATTGGACTGGATCCCACTTATTTTCTGAACCCTGATCAGGTAACTTCATTCAAGAATCTATCGTATTCAAAGTGATGTCAATTTCCCAGCATCCTGAAAGAGAGAGTTTCGTCTTTTTTGAAAGGACGACTGAATTCAATAAATACTCAACAACAATTGAATGAAACAACTACATTAAAGATATATCAGATTAAATTAGGTGAATACATAACGTAAACTATTCTGCTGCGGATGCAGCTGCTTGGTCAAGCTGTGCCAATTTCTGCATTGTTCCCACAAGGAAAGGCCTTATCTCGTTTATCTCCATGCGCCCCAGATTATCCAATTGAAGATTCGATTCATTGACTAATTGAAGACCCTTTTTCACTTTAATTGCTCTGATCTCTTTCAAATCCTGTACTATCTGCTTATACTTGTGCACTTCATCGTCCAGATCATCATGTGCGTAGTCGAAGAATATCTTCACCACTTCGAGCCAATCTTCGGGCAGTGTGCTGAACGCATTGGGCTGATTAGTTTCGAATCGGTGAAGTTCGTGGAGATGTGCCAATGAGAGCCAGCGTGGGGGCACAATCGAGCACTTCTGCTGCTGCTTGAGAAGGATGGCGAACCACAAGGGCACTGAGTTACGCTGCATCGCCACGAGTTTTGGTGTGGTTGTGGTGATGAGCTCGATGGGATCAAGGCTGTAACGCGGAAGAATCTCAATGGGAGAGTTCTCCCCGAGGAACTGGACCTCCTGAGGCGAGAGAGTGTGCTGGAGGCTGCTTGGAAGGGCCATTTGGGTCTTTCTGCTGCACTTTGTTGATGTTGATGTTGATGTTGGATATGAAAAAAAACATTGGACATATTTCACTTAGATCAAACATCAGAACATTGAGATGATGAAGAGAATCTGGACTCGAGCTCTGTCTACGGGTCCGTTCCCGCTCTCACAGAAGGCGAACTCAAACAGAGAGCTCATTCTCTCGTTATTGCAACTCACAACGACGAGAAGAGAGACGTACACTTATCTCAACAAGTACTCCACCTCTTTGGGTTCAAGCACTGAAGCATCACCATTCCGATTACTGTTCCTCAAGATCAGGGGAAACCTTCTCAGTGCCGACCAGAACAAGCTCAAATCCCTCAGAAACACATTATCCTACCTTGTTAAGCTGGGAAACTTGCCTTTATTGGTGCTTGACTCATCTGAAATCCTCCATCATCAGGCACTTCACCACAACGATTCCAAGAGCCTCAACTTCAGAGCCATTGACAACTATCTCACTGACCAGTTCAATCATTTATCTTTCCTCTGGAGTGACCGGATTGACGTTCTGCCAATCACATCCACACTCTCCATTCCATCATCAACAACATCTACTTCATCCCCAAAAGTGATACTCGACCAATACAAGAACATTCTGGTTAGAAATGAACTTGATAAAGATGTTGTGCCAGTGATATTTCCCTATGTTTTTGACCAGGCCACCAGTACGAACCTTTTATGTGATTCTAGTGAATTTATGAAACTCTTGATTGACAATTTATCAAGTCTCAACAAACAACAAGACCATGAACTTCTATCTGTTGAAAAAGTTGTCTTTATAGACGAACTAGGAGGTATTCCATCCGTTGAAAGATTCAACAATGCACATGTCTTTATCAATCTCAGTCAAGAATACGAACAAATCTTAGCTGAATTACACATTGGTCATTTACC
This sequence comes from Gotozyma montana, assembly GCA_003706615.3. Classification (NCBI taxonomy): domain Eukaryota; kingdom Fungi; phylum Ascomycota; class Saccharomycetes; order Phaffomycetales; family Phaffomycetaceae; genus Gotozyma; species Gotozyma montana. The sequence continues at coordinate 1,351,652 of PPLU03000001.1, forward strand.
TAATTTAGAAGATAGAGCCATACATACCAAGAATTTACAAGATATGGATCATATCCTCGGTGAATCATCAACAACTGGTCTAATCACTACGTTGGATATTGCGAATGAGAGTTTGAAATTGAATCCAATCATTTATAACGTATTAACTGATCGTCCATTGGTCTCTTCCTCATTATCAACAAACAAGATCTCTAATGATGATGTGCATACTCGTATTACAAAGACAACTGTCTTAAAGAAAGGTTTAAGAGTTGAGATCCATGATTCATTAGATGGGATTGATCTCGTTAAGATGAAAGCATTGATTGATGATTCATTCAGAAGAAAACTGAATTTAGATCATTACATTGAAAGAGTTTCTAAAAACATCAACAAAATAGTCCTTGTTGGTGATTATGATGGGATTGCAATCGTCACTAATGAACATTCTTCTTCAACGGGACTCAGTTTCCCATATCTTGACAAATTTGCCGTTTCAAACAAAGCACAAGGTTCATTAGGTGTCGCTGACATGATCTTCAACGTGTTATTAAAACAAGTTTCAAAAGACAACACATTAATTTGGAGATCAAAGAAGACAAATCCAGTTAATGGATGGTATTTCCAACGGTCTAGTGGTTCATTAAATTTAGAAAATAGTGAATTTAGATTGTTTTGGAATAATCATGGAAGAGGAAGTTCAAGTGTTGTTGATAGAACATGGGATGAAGAAAAATTGAAAGCATGGGTTGAAATCTCAAGTGATATCGTTCCATCTTTTGATGTTTAAATAGTTATTTATATTCATTGATGTCTTATATTTATACATTAAAGCATTTAATCTATCGTAATCAGGAGACTAATCACGCCAGTCAAATTAGCGTGATGTCTCGAAGATTCATACACAGACCCAGACCAACAAGACCAGCAATACACAACTCTCCATTGCAGAACATCCCAATCTCACCTATTCCAGATCTGTCAAGTTTTAGTGTCCATAATACATATACTGAAGCCAAACAAAACTTCATTAATCACTTACCTCAGAGCCAGATGCAGAAAAAAGTCTTCATCCCACATAAACCAGGATCATGTAGGGCTTTATAAACATATGAGACTCCAGTTAACAAGACAAATAGGCAAACTCGAAGCGGTAAAATTAATTATATTCTCGTTGCAATGTTCTTTCTTCGTATTCATTTCTCTTATCTACAAAATTTCCGATTCGGGAAATATTTCACAAAAAAAAAGTAATTATTCTTGAATTTCTAATTATTAGAAGCTTGTCTTTCATAAAACTCAACAACCTGATCTGAAGAAGTTGCATCTTCGACATTCTTATCATCTCTTAGTCTTATAAATCTAGGAAATCTTAAACTCACACCACGACCGAAAACACTAACACCAGCTTTATAAACTGGAGATAATGATAAATCAGCAGTCAACACTTCAAATAAAGTTGTTGGTTCTAACCAAACATCAGGTTGTGCAGAAGAATCATAAACGTAATAACTTTTAGCTTCTGAGATTTCTGTTTTGGATAATGATTCATAAAGTTGTTTTAATACCTCATCTGAAAACCCAGTACCAATTTTACAACAAGTTTCATATTCACCTGAATCTTGATTATATGAAGCAAGTAAAAATCCACCATATGTACCTGTTCTTTTACCTTTACCATAATATGCACCAACAACCACAAGATCAAGAGAATCACCAACACCTTCTAAATAATCTTTCTTTAATTTCAACCATGAATTTGAACGTTGTGATGGACGATATGGATCATTATTTAAAGTTTTAACCATTAAACCTTCACATTGTGAATTTATTGATTCATCAAGGAAATTTTGTAATTCAACAGTATCTGAAGTTGTTTTAGAAGTTGCAAATTCAAATTTACCAGGGATTGGGTTTAATGTCTCAACAAGTTTTTGTTTACGAATTTTCAATGGTTCATTAATAAGTGGTTCATCATTCAAACATAGAATATCAAATGCAAATAAACAAACTTGAATCTTGATATCTTCTGCTTGAACATCTTTACGTTTTCTTGTTGTCAAGACTTGAAAAGGTAAGATCTTTTGTTGTTCTCTATCCCATGCAACTGCTTCACAGTCCAAAATTAATGATTTTGTCTTTGTTTGATCTTTTAAGAATCCTTTAACACTATCAATAATATCAGGATATCTTTGTGACATATCTTCTGAATTTCTTGAAAAAATTTTAATTGAACCATCAGATAAAAGATGAACTTGTGCCCTTTCACCATCATATTTATATTCACAAATGAATTCTTCACCTTCAAATTTATCTAAAACTTCAGTTATTGATTTTGTAGGTTTTGCCAACATTGGTTTCAAAGGTATACCTGGTCTTAATGTACAATGTTTAGATAAATTCAAAATCCCATGATCCAAAGCAGTCGTTATCAACACTTCATAATTAGGAATTTGACAAAATGCATCTCTAATTGCTTCTTCAGCTTGAACGACTAATTCAGGAGTTAATTTTTTGGAATTTGTAGTTTGATAAGTTAAAATTGCTTTTGATAATGAATTTAGGACAGTTTTTTCAGCAAGACCAATTCTTAATTTTGATTCTAAAGATCTAATTAAAAATTTAGCTTCTAATCCACCTGCTGATGTTAACATTCTTTTAATTATATTAATCTTCCTCGTTTGTGAATCTTTACCAGACGCCATTGCAATTTGTTTTAAATTGGCAAAAACTTGTGAAACAGTCAAAGGTTTTGGTTTAAACATTGTTGGTTGAACAGCACGAGCTTGTAAAGCAATTAAACCCAAATCACCAGTTTCTTTATATTTTGCCTTCACTTGTTGTGTTGATTTACCAGTTGATTCACTGATGGTTTTGATCAAGATAGTTTCACCAAGTCCTAATTCCAATCCTTCATAATCAGGACCAAGTCTATTGATAAAAAGGTACGTTATAGGTACTAATTGTGATGGACTTGAACGAAGTACTTTCAGGAAGAAATCTGAAGTTAATTGGATAATTTCTAATCTTTTTGAAGTTTTTTCAATTTCTCCAAACACGTCTGAAACTTCAGAGTATAATATTTGTAAAGTATCATCATTCTTATCTTTGATACCAACTGGTGGTTTCACTGCAACTTTTTTATCATTTTTTTCTTCAATTTTCAACAATAATTTAGCATCAGCAAGGTCTTTTTTCTCAGTATCTGAATCAAACGCCAATCCATCGTTTTCTTTCTCTTCTTCATTGCTATTATTCTTCTCATCTTCACTTTTCTGGTCCAATTGACGCGGTTTTTTCGAATTTGGACCATCATTTGTCTTTGAAGGTTCCTGTTTACGCTTTGAAAGCATTGAAAAAATGTCTCTGGATGCCATGATTCTGGGATTTGCTCTGTTGATGAAGTGTTTGTGGATGGTCGAAGGACGCGTGTAAACTGAGCAAAATGACTTGAAAATGGGGGAAAGCAACGATAACTTCGTCGTCATTAATAAAAGGGAAAAAACAACGAAAAAAAAATATGTCTACAAAAAACATCAAAAGTTGAATAAATTTATCAGTATTAATACTAAATATTAAGTGATACATCACTTTTAGAAGAATTTACTAGTTGAAAGACGAAATGACTGAGACTGCGGAACTGCTGGTGAAACTGGAGAAAGAAATTGAGGTGCAGCTGAAAGAATCAGCGAGACTGGAGCTGCTCGACTCGAATCTGCGAGAAGAGCAGAAACAGTATGTGCACAGAATCAACGCTGTGCTGGATGTGCTGCAGGAGCTGGAGTCTGAGCCTTCACAGGAAATACCACAGCAGCTGGAAGAGCGTGTGCGGAAACTGGTGACAGAAAACCCGGAGTTGAAGGCTGATCTGGAGAAAGCATTAGGCAATGGACACACACAAGAGACGAAAATAGGAACTACGTTTCTGGCAAGGGAGGAACCAGATGCTAAGCAGGAGAAACTGTTGCTGTTTCAGAGGTTTGTTGCGGAAATTGGAGAGTAGGGTTATTATACGTTAGGTTTATTTTGTTTTGATGTAGCATCTATTAGCATTTTCTATATTTTTGTCATTAATTATTATCATCATTAGCAGTATCGTTAGCAGTATCGTAGCATCGTTATATTTATCACTCATCATCCAACAGACTGAGACCGGTCAATCTGTTGAAAACATGGATAACCATTCTAACAGGTTTGAAGAGGAATATATCCCACATGATCAAGTTTATCAACAATGGAATCTTGAACATTACAATCACTGTGATTCTTAAACCCAGTTTAGAAACCATATGTAAAGAAATAGGTTTATCGTCATTGTTGGTGTCTGTTCCTGTGAACTGTTTAATTCTCATCTCTGATGATGACTTGTTGAAGTTTCTAAATGGTGAGAATTGTAAGAATTGAAGCGTTCCATGATATCCATTCCCACGATTCAAAGTATCCATATCTTTTTTCAATTCAAGAGCAGTTCCATGTGTATTTGTATTGTTTGGATCATTTATTGTTGTCATTGAAGTGACATTGGAATCATTTATCAAGTAATATTTTTGATGTTCTTCATTATCTGAAAAATCATTGATTAATTCTTCATTAGTTGTTGATTCTTGGATTGATGAATCAATTGAGATTTCATCTTTGGAGTCAGATGATGAGATTGGTGATGTTCCAGTTGTTAGTTTGAAAGAAGGAAGAAGTGATTTAACTTGGGAATAAGTTGTTGGGTTTAACTTTGGACTTGTTTGCAATGGTGATGAAGAATTTTCAGGAAGTTCAACAATAGGATCCAAATAATTAGATGAGATGTTTGGGATTATAGGTTTGATATTAGCTATTTCATTCATTGGTTTTGTTTTCAAACTCAACAGTTCTTTTTCAAGTTTATTGAATTTATGATTAATCTTTGAATTTAATTTTGAGGATAGTTGAATATTTGAATCTTTTGTAAATTTCAAAGCGGTTGAATGATTTGAATCAATTAGTTGTTTTTGTTCATTGATGCTTGTTTCAAATCCGTTCAGTCTATTCATTACTTCAACCAATTGGGGATGATCTTCATTACTGTTTAATATTAGAACCTCTTCTTCTTCTTCATCCTCAAATGTATCATCAATTAATTCAGGAACATCATTATCAGTTATCAATCTAGCCAAATCCAATTCAAGATCTCTCGTATATTTTTTCATACCATCAGTGAAATTAATCAAATTAACAACTTCTTCAAACATAACAAAGATAACCATATTCAAATCAGTGAATAAAACCTCATTATTCCCATCTTTGAAATGAATCATATTAAAATATTTCAAAAACAAGGATGATATCAATGGTGAGATAAAACAGCCAAGAATTGAAACATAGTATTGAATTTGTAATTTTTTAACCAATTCATGATCAGTCTTGCTCTTCTCCAAAAACATTTCAGATTTCTTAATCAACTTTTCAATCTTAGAAACGTATGCATTTGGCCAATCATGAAGGACTTTAACGATCCATGAAATAATTAAAATAGCAAAAATATCAATCGATAAAGAACTCAATTCAACATTCCCAATTTCATCATCTTTACCAACATTGTGAAACTTAGAAATTATCCCTCTATGTTCCAATATTTTCAACAATGATGGCACAAATACAATCATCACTGATCCCCAATCAGTAACCATTGATCTATCATCAATATCATCAATTTTAGTAGTGACCGTTTCAATATCTGAAATTGACATTGATGAGCTCGTTCTGTTACCGCCATTGTTACTGATATCAATATCATCCGATAGGACGTTGAATCTAGAGTTTATATCGTTGCTGATGTTTGATGCACTGCTTGATCTTGATCTGGATCTTGAGGTTGATCTTGATCTCAAATTCAGCAACGAGCTGTAGAGCGATTGACTCTGGAGAGAACCTGTGGATGAGCGTCTTGATCCTGGTAAAAGTGGTTCAATTTGATTACCAGTGGAAGTCTCCCTATCAAATTCTTGTATGGAGGCGTTATTCTTGCCATTGAGCGAGTTTAAACGGGATGAAGATGGGGGAAGTGGCTGTTCTGAGGGAGTGGCGAGCACGTGCAGCCAGCGGAGGATGTGTGCCATCTTGTGACGAGATTCCAGCCTGTTTTGGCTGATTTGGGTGCTTAAAGGCGAATTGGAAGGAGTTTAGAAAAGTTCTGGGGAAATTACATAGGAAAAGTGAATTGTATTTGATAGCAGAGTATAACTAGTATAGAACTATATTTTGTAATAAGCATCATACTATTCACCAGTTACCATAATGCTTACTATATTTTATATAGTATAATTTACAATCATTTACTATCTACTACTATTCACTGTTTACTATTTATTACTACTAATACTACACTCCCTGTATTATCTAAGGATCTAAAAATAAGTAAACAATAACAATGAAAGAATTGTAATAAACATATATTCACTAATACTCTCAATTCAATTAAATACACAACAAACACATCCAGAAACAGCAACACTAACACCAACACCATCAACACTACCCCCACTCACTCCACTCTTCTTATTGTTGTTGTTGGTTCTTATCTCGATTACATAATACACACGCATAAATTTTGTGTCATTTTCTTATCGAGAATCTGAAACCACAAAACATAAACATAAACATTATAAACATTAGCATAAACACACACACAATCACACCATGATCCACTCGTTATTCGCTCTATTCAAGCACCACTCACAATCAGCACCTGCACGTGACACGTCCTTTGAGCAACGCTTCATTCCAGACACCAAATACGTCCTAGACACGGATCTTGACGACTTTATCGATATCGACATTAAAACCATGTCATATGCAGAAGTTGCACAGTTGAAGATGCCTGAGCTTCCTGGAGTCATCCCACCACCGGCCAGTCTCGTCCGTTCTTCTTCAAACACCTCCATCAATGGCACTGCCCATTCAGCATTCCAATCTCGCCTCCCAAATGACAACAATGACATCCCTTACAGCGACGCAATCGTCGATGATTTGCACTTCAATGACAAACGCAACAGATCCAAGAAGAAGAGGGTTCATATCAAGAAGGCCAAACACTAGTGATTTCACCTCTATCTTCCTTGTTGTTCTCTATTGATGGGGCTTTGTTTTTTTTATTGACCCCACGTTGTTCTATTATATCTCCATAAATACACTAATTCCTCTATTATTTGCTAATTATTTGTAGTATATTCACTCCTCGATCAATAACACTCCCAAATCATCACTTGCCTTGGCTTTAAACTTTCTAGTTGCTCTATCATCACTTCTATAACAAACCCTTGATCCAATAATACTAAACTCCAAAACTTTAACATCATCACCTAATTTCTCAAGATCTCCTAATGGCACTACAAAATTGAAAACTGAACCTTCTTTCATAATCATCTTCAATTGTCCTTCATTAACATCTTCAACAATGATGAAATATTTCATAGTGTCAACAATAACAATCCCATTCTTGCCAATGATGTCCTTATTAACAGATTTCAAAACGTTTATATGACAGCCAACGTATTCTGCTGCTGATAGTTTCTGTAACATCATCTTTAAACTCATACTGGATTGATCCATTTGTAATTCTTTGCCTTTCTTATTGTTCTTCTTATTACTCTTATTACTATTACTCTCATTGTTGTTACTCTCATCTTCAGTTGGAGAATCAACAGGGAATCCTAAAAGATCTCTCATGTATCCAATCCATAATCTATTCATGGGCACATAATCTTCAAACTTAACCATTTTCGACTCAATTATGCTTGATTTTTTATATTTGTATAGTTTTTGAAGATGTTGATTCTTCCTTATGAACTTTCTCAATCTCTTCTTCACAACACTTTGTGATTTCTTAAACTTTTTAATCTTCTCTCTTTGTTCAGGTGTAGCTCCTGTCTTACCCAATCCACTGAGCAATGATGGCTGTTGTTGTTGCCTTACTATGCTTGATGAGGATCCGTCCAGTGAAAGATACGGTGGGTTGTAACGCTCAGCGAGAACTGCAACTGCCTGCTGTAAATCGTAAGAGCGTGACAGCAGTTGTGTCTCTAATGGGAATCGTCTGTCCATTGTCTCTCCGATTCAATTCTGTTGATGTTGATGTTGATTTGATTTGAAAAGTTTTTTTTTGCTGTGATTTTTTTTATTTTTTTTTTCAACATTGACATATTTTCGTTTGGTGGAGATCAGTGGGTTTTTGTATAATATTGCCTATTAATATGCTTCTGAGGTCATTGCGTCGATTATCGACAAAACCACCTCATTTACAAACATCTGGTCTTGTGGGGTCGACTTCAACGGGTTCAGAAAGTGAAGAACTGAGAGAGTTGAATGATTTTTATACGGATATCTTCACCGATATAAAGTCATCACCAATCAATAATCAGGTTGAAATTGGTCTTGATGATGAACTTAGTGAATTAAACAGAGAGATGGCTGATCTTTATGGAGTCGATGTTGAGTTTGATCCAAATGGTGTTCAAGACCTGAGTCAACAACTTGGTCAAGAACCAATTATTCAAGAACCATTACAAGCACCTTCAAAATCAACACTACAAAAACTTCAATCAACAAAACCATTAGTGATAAATTCTAAATCAACAAGTCCTTTTTTCAATTTAGCATTGGAAAACAAAATATTTGAATTAATGCCACGACCAAATCCATCTTCATTATTAACAACAACTGCTCATCGTTTGGTTTTTTATACCAATACTCCATCAGTCATCCTTGGAAAGAATCAAAACCCATACAAAGAAACATCATTGCCTTTATTATCATCGTTAGGTGTTCCCTTATTGAGACGATTCAGTGGTGGTGGTACCGTTGTTCATGATTTGGGTAATCTGAACTATTCATTCATGACTAGTAGAGAAGAATTCCAAAGAGGTCATTTTAATGGGATGATTGTGAATAGTGTGAATCAAACCCTTGATATTATATCACAACAACAGCAACAATCACCACAGCAGCAACTGGGCACTTCTAAAATGGATCTGAGCTCAAGACTCGCGGTTAATAAACGTGGGGATATTGTCTTGATGTACCCAAATGATGAAACAGAGTATAAAGTTAGTGGTAGTGCATATAGGATATCAAAAGGTAAAGCATATCATCATGGAACCATGCTTCTTGATTCGAATTTGAAAATGTTAGGTTCATTACTACAACGACAGGATTCTATCAAGGGTTTGAAAGACACGAGTGTTGATAGTGTACGTTCTATAGTTAGAAACGTTGGGATGGATAAAGAATTAATGGTTGATTTGATTAGTGATGCGTTTTTTGGGATGGCAGAGAGTAAAAATATTGATGATGCTGAGGAATTGGAAATAGGTGAAGAACATGTTGAAGAATTAGGATTATTAGAAACTATTAATAGATTAAAATCATGGGATTGGAATATTGGATCAACTCCAAATTTTCAAATATCTTATGAATATAATCATGGTAATGGTCCAATTTTGATCAGTTTTAAAGTTAAAAAATTAGGAATTTTAGAATCTTTTGAAGTTGATGATGAAAGTTTTGCAAAACATTTTGAAATGTTGAGACTTGGATTAGAATCAGGTGAAAAAATCTTGTTTAAAGGTGATATAATTTCTGGATTCATACTGGATGAAGAATTGAGTTGTTGGATTGCAAAAGTTATTGATGGTACGGAGGTATGATAGAAAATGTAAATAATAGATAGAATAGATGAGAATAGAAATAATGATACTATTTATCTACGTACTTGATGAGTTTTAAAGTTATAGTATAAAATAAATTCGTAACAGTCGTAACATGATAAAAAAAACACTGGGCATATGATTTCAAAATAGGCAAAATCAGTAATTACTGACGTATAATCCACCTCCTTTTTCTTCCAAAAGATCAATAAGAACAGAAACATCATCAGAATCAAAATTCCAACCTAATTTAGGAGTAACTCTTACATTTTTCAAATTTGGTAATCTTTCCTCCATGATTGCAATTGTTAAATCATCAGGATGAATTTTTGATGATTGACCTAATCCACCTGATGATTCAATCCATAATGTTTTCAATGGACGATCCATTGAATTTAAAAGTGGTAATAATTCTTCACCAAATAAAAATTTTGAACAATAATCAACAGTTATTTGTAAAAACAATAAATTTGGACAATATGTAAATATAAAATCCATTGAACTATCACTTAATGCAGGCATTGGATAATGAAATGATAAAGATTTTAAACTTTCACCAAATTTACTCAACATATTATAAATTGCAAAATCTTTTAAACTTGGACAATGTGCAAATTCCAAAGTTGTTATTGTTGATGGGAAAACTGATTCAGTTACAAAATCATCAGTAATACCTCCACTTAATCTTAAATATCTTAATTTAGGTGGCCAATATCCATCAGTATAATCTTCACAAGATATTGAAGATCTTGGGAATGATAAATGTGTTAAATCTTTAGCTGTGTTTATGGCATGAAATAATTGACTTAAATTGACAGTTTCACTAACAAGACCCAAGTCTAATAGTCTGATCTTGGTACATCCTCGTAAACTAATCAATGGAGCAAGTCCAAAACTTGTCTGTGGCGCCACAAAAACTTCAAGATTTGCAGAACATCTTCTCAAGAGTTTAGAAAAGTAAGAGTTCTTACCACTTTGAATAATGGTTGATAAATCGAGTTTCTTAACCATTGTACCTAACTTGGACTTCTTTGCAGATAAACTTTCAACAAAACTAAAGAAATTATAAGAGTTTAAAACAGGACTGGTATAAATCATTGGTAAATACAACCCATAAAACATCTTTGAAACCAATAAATAGTTCAAATTCTTCCCTTCTGTCAACATCATGATCAGTTCATACACCTCAGCAGGGAAAACACCGGTGCCATTGTCTTTCTTTTTGTTAAAAACCACAGCAATCTCCAACATCTTCAAGCCTCCAGTGATTTCCCCTATGGCCACTCCCTCCATGGCCCTCAGCTCCTTGATCACCGGGTGGTTCTCCCCCAACACGTCCGACTTCTGCTTGAATGCAAAAGCCACTGAACCACCCGGTACTCCATTCATCTCGACAACCTCTTCTTCTTCTTCCTCATCGTTCAAGCCTCGTAGGCCCCCAGTGGCAGCAGACACGCCGACACGCTTCACGAGCCCGTTGGGACCGTAGCACTTGTACGGTGCCTTGGTCTTCTTCGGTCTTCTCTTGTTGGCCATTGTTGGAGCAATAGTCCTTGTACTGTGAATAATTTTCAAGCTGAGTAATAAGGATGATATAACAACAATATAAACACTGCTGAGACAGAGAGTAGTGATCCTACTGATAATAGTAGTAATAATACTACATATACAGTATATTAATACTAAGTACAATAATACTATTAATATTGTTACTACTAGTACTACTACAACCAATCTTAATGCTACTAGTAATAATAACAATCACTATCTCCGTGTATCTCCGAATATATATTCGCGAATACAACTACTAATAACCAAACACTAATAACAGTTAACAATACTGAATAAATAGTCACAACAATGGCCAAACCGAAAAAGCCTGTGAAGAAGAGCACAGATGCGTCCATTGCTCCGGGATCACTGCCTCCGTACCACAAACAAGGTGCGAAGAGATCGTACTTCTCCACGAAGCTGGACCCTGCCTTCTTGAAAAGGACAGCTGTCAACCAACAAGACAGGCTAATTGCGCTCACTCTGTTTGTGCTGTCCCTTGCATTCAAGGCCATTGACCTGGGCACACCACGAACTATTGTGTTTGACGAGGTGCATGCCGTGAAACACGTCAACAAATACATCGATGGGGAGTTCTTCAACGATATAACTCCACCTTTGAGCAAGTTGGTATACACCTTGTTCGCCTATTTGGCTGGGTATCGTGGAGATGCCAATGGACTGACTAAACCAGGACAGAGTTATGAAGGTACGGATTTCCCATATGTTTTCTTGAGATTGATTACTGTTTTGGTTGCTTCTTTAAGTTTACCATTGGCTTTCTTAACATTAAGAGCAAATGGTGTTAGATCTACAATTGCAGGTTTAAGTTCAACTATTTTATTACTTGAGAATTTAACTGTTTTACAATCAAGGTTATTCTCATCAGATACTTTATTCTTGTTTGGTTTAAGTTTAAGTGTTTATTTTTTTACAAAATTTCAAATAACTGAACCATTTTCAATAAATTGGTTTAAATTCTTATTGTTGACTTCAATTGGGTTAGGTTTCTCAGTTTCAACTAAATGGATTGGACTAAGCACAATCACATGGGTTGTTATTGTCTCGGTTCTGAAAATTTGGTATATTATTGGAGATGTTGAAATTTCAAATTCAACAATTGTTAAACATACAATTTCAAGAATTCCATTCATTTTAATCCCATTAATCATTTATGCATCAACATTTTTCATTCATTTGTTATTATTGACTAATTATTCAAGAGATGCTGCATTATTATCAACAAATTTTCAAAGATCTTTAGATTTTAATGATATTTCTGAAATTCCAAAATATGTGACATATGGATCAACAGTGACACTTAGACATGTTGCATCAATTGGTGGTTATTTACATTCACATCCTTATAAATATAGAGGTGGTACTAAAAACAATCAAGTTACAGTTTTCGATTATAAAGATTTCAATAATGAATGGATTTTAGAACCATTGATAAATGATAGTTTTAATAAAACTGATCCAAGAATTAAATTAAATTCACAAATTAGATTAAGACATAAATTAACTGGTGGATTATTAAGTGTTAGTGAAAAAAAACCACCAATTTCTGAACAAGATTATGATTTTGAAATAAGTACTCATGGAAATTTAACAACTGAACCAACTGAATTTGAACAATTTTGGATCAAAGGTGATTTTGATGAAAATGATCCAAATGGAAGATATATTAAATCATTCACTACACCTTTCAAATTAACAAATTCAAAACAATCATGTACGATTTTATCTCATGATATTAAATTACCAGATTGGGGTTTTAATCAACAAGAAGTTATTTGTATTAAAGAACCAAAAGTTCCAAATGCATTATTCAAGATTGAAAATGTTAAATATTCAAAAGATCAGTTGTCAAACAATTCAACAATTGAAGAATTGAATGAATTACAACCAAGATTAGATCCAAGTTTTTTATCAAAATGCTTAGAATTGAATAAAAAAATGTTTAGAGTTTTTAAAAATATTAAACCAAAAAATCAATCAAGTCCATTACAATGGCCATTGGATACAACTGGTTTAAAAATTACAAGTTTAAGAAATTCAACATTATATGCATTAGGTAACCCAGTTGCATTTTGGTTAACTGTTATTTTTGTTCTTTCATTTATAACTTTACAATCTTTAGATTTATTAAAAACTGATTATATTAAAGAAAGTATACAGTATAAATCAATTGCATTAGATCTAGTTATTGGTTATTTGGTTCATTATATACCATATGTTAAATTTGAAGGTGAATGGTTTATTCAATATTATTTACCATCATTATATTTTGGAATTTTATTAACTGGTGTTTCTTTTGAATTTGTTTATTTTAAGAATCCAAAATTAGGTAAAACTTTGATTGGATTGTCATTGATTGGTGCATATTGGTTTTATTCTTCAATTAGTCCAATTACATTCGGTTCAATATGGACAAAAGAACAATGTGAAGATGCAAGATTTTTTGATACTTGGGATTTTAGATGTGATATGTACAGAAGTGAAAAAAGTTTTACAAACGAAGTGATTTAATCAAGTTTATATATAGATACAAGTGAGTCTTTTAGTTAATGTCAATAAAGATTTAAGAATATGTTGTATTTGTACTTTCAGTTATTTTAATCAACTTTTACAAAGTAGTAAATCTACATACAAAATCAAATAATTTGATCATACATTATAGACAGAAATCCAAATCTCCTGACTCAACCTGAGAATTCAAACAAAATAACTGGCTAAAATGGTAAAGGGTCTGTCTTTTTCTTCAAAAGATAGAAGTTAATCTCGCCGTAGATGATATGGTTAACAAAATTAGCATTCGTGATGACATTTTAAATGTTTTTCCACAGCAAAAGAATGGTGATTGAGAGAGAATCTTTCAAAATTCAGTAAAATTATCCACCTTTTTATACTTGATTGTTCAGCGGTTAAGTGAAATATAAGTAAATAAGTGGGCGGTAAGAAAGTAGATCGAGGAAATCAAAGTAAGGTTGAGATAAGTCCCTTACAATAGTGTGTATACAGTATCTTCACAATGATACAAACCATGGAAGAAGGATATGTGGTTTTTGTACCTTCAGAATTATCGTAATCAACTTTTTTAGCTGGGTAGTACATACTACAACCAATAAATTACAGAATGGCCAATAAACTACAGATTTAATGGGACCATATGAATAGTAAGCCAAATCTACATAAAATCAAATAATTTAATCATACATTATAGACAGAAATCCGAATCTCATGACTCAACCTGAGAATTCAAACAAAATAACTGGATAAAATGCTAAAGAGTATTTTGTTCAAAACAACGTCGAAGAACACAAAGATCGTTGATTGATCATTAGACATTCAATGAAAATCGGTTTAATGAAGTCCCAAAAATTCCCAGCCATATGATTATCCGGTTTATGTATCAAGAAAACATTTAATCATCATAATGAAAAGTGAAAGTTGAAACACAGTCAGTTTTCAGGAAATTTATCCACCTTTTTATACTTGATGCCAATCTTCAGCGGTTAAGTAGAATTCTAATTGAATAAGTGGGCGGTAAGAGAATAAATCCAGGAAATCAACGTTAGGTTGAGAGAACTTTATTACAATAGTGTGTATACAGTATTTTCATACAAACCATGGAAGAAGGATATGTGGATTTTTTCAGTTCTCTTAATGAAAATGTTAGGATCACATAAACAATAAACTACTATGGAACGTATAAAAAGTAGTAAATCTACATCCAAAATCAAATAATTTGATGATACATTATAGACAGGAATCCAAATCTCATGACTGAACCTGAGAATTCAAAAAAAATAACTGGCTAAAATGCTATAAAGAATAAGAAACGTTCCATCAAGTGAAAGGCTTCTTGAATAGAATTCTCAATATTACTCAACAGGCAAATTGCCAAATGGAATAGCACGTTATAATCTATGATTCAGAAGCGCTGTTTTGTGATTAGTAGCGGTAATGGTTTTAGATGGTAGTCTCCAAATCAGGATGATGGTGATTGAAGCACAATCTCTTATTTTTCAAAATTCAGTACTTTTTATACTTTCGTTATTCAGCGGTTAAGTGAAATCTAAGTGAATAAGTGGGCGGTAAGAGAGTAGATCCAGTAAATCAGTATTAGATTGTGATGAGTTCCTTAGTGCGGTTTGTATCTTCACAATGATACGAATCATGAATATGCCGCCATTCTCTTTAGTTATACCGCCATTGGCTTTATGAGACTAAGTAGTACGATAGATTGGGCTCAGACTGAAAATTTTCTATTGAATAGTGGATCCAGTGACTAAGAATAAAGTGTAGAAACATAAACGATAACATTGTATCAATCCTTCCTCACATTCTTCTTTGATTCTATTAAATTCCTGCTAAAACTAACAATCAATTCATCACACCAGTCCAACAACTCATCCTTTGTAACAATAGCCTCAATCTTCTGGTTCTGTACTTGTTCCAATTCATTCTGTAGTTCTTCAATCTTAACAAATTGATCCTTCGGACTTGCGTGTGCACCTGGTAATGAATCAATGAGTGTTAATATCTGTCTTGTTTTAACGATTAAATCAGTCGAGAGTTCATTCATCGTGTCTTTGAACTCGAGTTCAGGCGCAGCAGTGGCTTGTGGATCTGACAGTTTCTCTTCGTTGGGTGCAGGTACGAAATCATGGTTTTTGTCAACGTAGTTCAGTGTGGAGACGAATTGGTCCACGAGTTGATCGAGACAGACTTGGAGTTGTGTGAGACGGTCTGACATTTATTGTTATAGGTGAGTGTGAGGTGTTGTATGCTGTATGTTGTATGCTGGTGAAGTGTGAAGTGAGTGTGTCGTTGTTGTTTATATTGATGTTATGTTGAATTTTTCATTGTGTTTTTTTTGTTCTCGAGATGTCAATTAGTGTAGAGAATAGAATCAGCTGGACTAATCCAGGAAATATCAACATCTCGAAGTCCCAATACAAAGCCTGAGAAGATTACAGAAGAAGAGTTCAGAACAGTGCAAAAGTTTGGAGAAATACAGAGAATAATCCAGAACAATGACTACAATTGATGAACTGAGCCATCAGTTATCAGAACTCGACTTATCAGATGATCTTTTCCCTAAAGCAACAACAAACACAGACCAAATCGATACATTACAGATCCGTAAACTTGAACTGATCGATGAATATCTATCAATAAGACAATCACTTGAAACGGAATTAAAGAATGGTTGGATTGGTATATCTAGGGCAAATTATGGCACGAATATTGGTTTGAATAGACGATATGGTAAAGATTTTTGGGATGATACTCCTCGAGATGCTGTTTTCAAACTGGATATTGCCAATGATGGGTCTGTGATCAAGAAAGATGTTAATGATGATGTGGTGGACGTCAAGAAAGAAAATGGTGAAGAAATCGATAGTAAACAAGATGGTGAAATAAGGAATAGGAAAGTAAAAAAGATAGAAACTGAAGAGAAGGAAGAGAAGAAAGAAACTGAAAAGAAGAAAGAAAAGAAGAAGAAGTATGATCCAATAAACATGTTTGGTGTCATTGTTCCATATCAATTACGTGAATCACAATCAAATTTCAAAAAATCAGTTACAAAAGTTGTTGAATTGACAAATCTAATAAAGCAGATTGAAACTGTCAACAATCAGTTGAGAGAATCAATAAATAATGATAAGAAGGAAGATAATAAGGAATTATCAGATGAAAATACAAGCATAAGTCCAAAACAAACTACGTCATCATAGGTTTAATTATAGCATAAAGAATAACACAAAATAAACAATCCAAAGAACGTAGTGTTCCAATAAAAAGACAAAAAAAATAACAGTATGGATACATATAACAAAACTCCTTTCAAAGGTAAGACAATAATACCGTGAAAATATAATAAACTGGAGAAACAAAAAAACCAATAGAAAAGATTGTAAATAAAAAGTTCGTGTAAAAGTATTAAGCGAATGACATTGAGGAATCATGAACAGTATAGCAAATATGGATCATGCCTCTCTTTGGATTAGTGAACGTATCGATGCTGATATTTGAGGGGAGGGGTCGTTAAGCGAGTGGTCGTTAGGATAGAAAGTTTCTTTGTTTGTAATCTTGTTGTTCATTTTCTCTTGGTTTAATTGATGATTGATGGTAATAATGCACCAATTTTATGTTGGGTTGGAATTTCATCAAGATCAGAATAATAAAGTTCATCATCTAATGAAAGTTGGTTGTCTTCAGTATTGATATTTTTTGTACTATGAGAAGATTCATTATCTTCTTCCTCTTCTTCTTCCATGGTCATCTCTGGGGTGATCATTGATCCATGAGTAGCACGGGTAGATATATCCATTCTTGATAATCTTGAAAATTTAGCAGCTCTTAAAGAAGCAACTGTTTCATTGAAAACATCATCATCACTATCTATCAAATCATCATTGTATTCATCTTCAGAATTGTTTGTTGATGATGGGAATTGTTGTTTGAAAGTATAAATTGATGATCTTAAGTTAGAACTTGGTGAAACATTTGATAGTGATTGATTATGAAGATTGATATTTGATTTCAATGAAGATCTGTATGATTTATAAGAAACAGGTGATGCTAAACCTAAAATCATTTCTTCTTCTTCATGATTTTCAACATCATCAATATCAATTAATCTAGTTGGATCTAAATTATCTAATTCATTATGCATTTTTTTAAATTCTGCAATTGATTCCATAATTTTTGAATATCCTTGACTTTCATTAAAACTAATTTCCATTTCATTTTGAAATAAATTTAATTCATTCTTAAGTAATGGAGAGTTATAACTATATGAAGGTGAATAACTTATTGAATTTGATCTTTGTAATTTAAGACTAGGTTTCAAAATTGGAGTTTCTAAATTTGCTTCAATTATTGGAGTTCCGGCTAAATTTTTATTGTTTAAAATATTGAATTTTGGAACAAATGGTGAAAGATCTTCATATATCCAAGATTGACGAGATACATTATTTTGATCAGGTGTTTCCCAAGATTCAAAATTGTTACCTGATTTTGGATAATTAAAAGAATTTGAAGTTGATGAAGTTGAACATTGTCTAGAAATTTGATTTTTTTCAAATTTTTTTAAATTTTCAATTGATGATTGTGAATTTGAATGTTTATGATTTGAATTATTCTCAATTGATGAATTTTTGGTATGTTGTTTCTTTGAACTTGGTTCATCAATATCAATCTCTAAACCTTTTGATGATTCTTCATTAATATTATTGAAAAATGATGAATGTTTTCTAGATTTATTAGAAATTGTAGTGGCTAAAGTTGAAATTGAAGCACTTCTTTGAAATAAACTTGAGCTTATAGATGTTGAATTAGATAAGTTTCTAGTCTTTTGATAATTCTTATTCCCATTACTAGCTTTACGCTTTGGAGAACCTTGTAATTTGTTGAGTTGAGGAGATGTAGTGTTGAAAGAGATACCTTGACTACCAGTGTTGAATTTCAATACTGGAGATCTTGGAATGGCAAATTGACTATCATCTGCTGTGACAACAGACACTTGTGAGTCTGAAGAGTCTTGATTGACATGGGAAATATGGTTGAAAGCAAAAGGTGTTGATATCTTTTTCTTTGGATTAGCCTTCTTTGTAACAGACTCATCAGTGGTTCCATTGAAGGACAATTTCTTAAACATCTTAACAAACCCGTTCTGACTCTTCTTCCTTCTGAGCTCATCCTCTTTGGTCTGGATCGAAGTCTGGAAAAAGGACGATGGGGGTAATGGAGGGAGTTCAATGGTGTTCTTGCTCATTAGGATCGGGGTAGCACTGTTGACGAGCTGGATCTTGGGGTCGTTGAGGTAGAGCTTGTCTTCCTCAAGCCAGATGGAGTCCATTTGGTTGTAACTCATTGGGACGATTCGAGTGGGATTTGGAAGGTTTTATATGTGATTCAGGAACAGTTTTCTCGTGCAGGGACCTAAGTCTGATTAAGTGGAGTTTGAGTTTCAGTGGAAGCGCGTTTCTTTGGAGTTTGGCGCTGGATATTTCACTCTGTTTATCGAGAGTTGGAAGTTGTTGAGAATTGATGAGAATTGAAGAATTAGAGATGAGAAAGAATTTAATTGATCTGGATGTTCCTGCAGTTTTAATTTACTCGATTAGGAAATTAACGGTGAAAAGAGGCGCGTTTTTTAGAGAAAAGTGCAGGGAAGAAAAGAGAATTGTGTTGACTCTTGAGTGAATGTCAGGTGATGCTTATCCTTGCTATATACTCTTCATACTCTTCATACTTATTACTCTTCAGTGACCAGTGTCCACACTCCCAGTTTCCAGTAAAAGTGCAAGTCACGTGACCACCTATATATGTCGTCACTTTAAATTAACACTCGATGCTGATATGCTTCAGTGCTTGGAAGCGTGGGAGGCCATGGAGCGATGGGATCCGTCACCACTTCCGTGGGAGTGTACATAGTGCTATGTATAGCATCTCTGCCATCCGATGGTACTAAGTACATCAGTAGTAAGCACTAAGCCTAAAGATAGCGGTGTGTCCGCAGATAGTATTATTATCTAGTGGGTTGCTAGAGTCTTTAGTCTATCCATAATGTAATATGTGTGAGATGTGTGAGATATATGAGATGGTCTGGATGAAGTATTAAGAACAACACAAGTAAGAACTAATCACTAATCGGATCGAGCCATTAAACATTACAAAAATCACTTTACTTTCCTTTTGAGCCAATTACAAATTCCGTGGAACTGACAAATTTTTTGAAGGGTCCAGCCGGAGTCACGTGACCAGCACTAAACATTATAATTAAAATTGGAAGAAAGTTGAAGAAAGAATCATCTGCACAACGGGAATAATTAAGCATCGTACACTCCTCACACACTCCTCTTTCTCTCTTCTCATTGGCTGCTTTTCCCCGTTTTACCCCACGCGTTTTTTATTTTGCTTTCCCTTTTTCATTTGGACCGGAACAATAAAAATTCCAGAATTGATCGCTGATAAAGATTAGATTTTTGACATCTGGTATAAAAACGTCCCGATATTCCACTAAAACTACAATGGATTTACTCTTTATTCATACTTGAACATGTCCACTCTTCCTTCATACTCACAGGCTATTAGAGGCTTTGTGCCACCACCAACTTACCAAGACGTCATCTCCACAACCAGTTCTTTGCTCCTCCCCAATGAGTTTGCTCATCAGGATTACTACACTATCGATTCAATCGAGTTGATGGATGTCGAGGAGATCGTCGACATCTACGACGAAGACGTCATTGCATACTTCGAGGCTGGTCTAAACGGTCGTGAAGAATACTCTGTTAAACCAACACAGGAAATCAAAGACTTGAGATCAAGCTTAGGTTTAATCATGAATGAGAAATTGGTACAGATACAGAGAAATCGTTCATTTGTTGAAAAAAAAGTCAAAAGTAGAGACTTGAGTTATTTCATTGATCAATTAAGAACTTCTACCGTTAAAGATTTCAAAAGAATAGAGACTAAAGTTGAAAAACAGATATCTTTACTTGATGATTTGATAGATAATTACATCATAAACAACAACAAATATAAAGAAATTACACAACAACTTATAACGCATGAGGATGAATTGAACAAATTATACCATTGTGGTAAACGTTGTGAGACATCTGAAAAACCAATAATACAATCAAAGACAATGATGCTTTATCAAACTCATAATCGTTTAAACAAAACATATCATAATTTGAAATTAATTGAACAACAAATCAAGAAATTCTCAAATACAGAAGATGTCTCTTATGTCTTGAAAGAAAGAGCAAGAGTTTACAATGAAGCTAAACAGATGATCATAAACAGACAGAATTTGATCCAATGAGTCAATCTCAATATTTATTAATAATGATGAACGGAAAATAATAGAACAATTTGCATCGTAGATACGTAATTTTGTTTTTCTTTTTCGCAGATTTCTGCAGCCTGTCATAATCTAGGCTGCTAAAATTTATAATCGTGTAAAAAAACAAAAAAAAACTTTTCACTTAGAAGTTGTAGTAATTGGCAATATGGACAAGAGAGCTCCGAAAGTGAGTAATGTCAGTTATATCTACATCCATTTCAATAAATACAAGTTTCTAAATGCTATATAAAACACGAATATAAAAAAATCTTCAAAAGAAACCAAGAAGTACTCTCAACTTCTATAAAATGACATACAATTCCACAAGTGACACTGTATTCATCAATGACGAAAACCAGACAACAAAATATTAACAAGGTAAAACTAGAAAGGCATCTAGATTCTAAAATATCTATCCGCTTCTAGCGGCGGCTTCTGCACGACGTAAGTTACCAATGTGATTGATTGCAGAACCAGCTTTAAAGAAATCAATTTGATCTTTAGACATGGTATGTTTGGTATTAATAACAAATTCTTCACCGTTTCTCTTAATCACTTTCAATCTAATAATACCACCATTATCACCATTCTTATTAATCATATCAACAACGTCTAAAGTTTCCAAGACATCACCAGAACTTAATAAATCATAATCATTTTCATTTTCAAAAGTTAATGGTAACATACCTTGTTTTTTCAAATTAGTTTCATGAATTCTTGCAAATGATTTAACTAAAATCATTTCACCACCAAGGAATTTTGGTGATAATGCAGCATGTTCTCTTGCTGAACCTTCACCATAATTATGTTCAGCAACAACATTCCATGGTCTACCATCTTCTTTCCATTTGATCATTAATTCAGGAATAGTATATCCAGTTCCATCTAAATCATAAGCTTTGTTAACTTCACCAGTTTCTTTATTTTGTGCACCAATTAAAGTATTATATGAAATGTTTTCTAAATGACCTTTATATTTTAACCAAGCACCAGCAGCTGAAATATGATCAGTTGTACATTTACCTTCAACTTTCAACAAAATTGAAGTTTTCAATTCTTTACCATTCCATGGTTTAAATGGTTCTAATAATTGTAAACGATCAGAATCTGGACTAACATTAACTTCAACTTCTGGATGTGGTTGTGGATCAAGAACTGGATAAAATTCATTTCTACCTTTAATAAATCCAGAATCTGGTAATTCTGCACCATGTGGAGGTTGAAATTTAAATTCTTCACCATTTGATAATTTAATTGAATCAGTTAATGGATTGAAATGCATATCACCAGAATAAATCATTGCAGTGACAACTTCTGGAGATGTAAGGAAATTCATTGTGTTTCTATTACCATCGTTTCTTGCTCTGAAATTTCTATTAAATGATGTGAAAATTGCATTGTATTCAGTAGAATCTTTAGAAACATCAGTACGATCCCATTGACCAATGCATGGACCACATGCATTAGCTAAAACAATGGCTCCATTGTCTTCAAAAGTGTTGATTAATCCATCACGTTCAATAGTGGCCCTAATTTGTTCAGAACCAGGTGTCACAAAGAATGGAATTTTTGGTTTAAGACCAGCTTCTGATGCTTGTTTAACTAAAGACACGGCACGAGACATATCTTGATATGAAGAATTAGTACATGAACCAATTAATCCTGCACTAACTGTCTTTGGCCATTCGTTTTCATCAGTTGCAAGACCAAATTTACCAACTGGTGTTGATAAATCAGGTGTAAATGGACCATTAATATGTGGTTCCAATGTGTTTAAATCAATTTCAATAACTTTATCATATTCAGCACCTTCATCAGCTCTTAAGAATCCATATTTGGAATTAACCTCCACTGCAGCATCAGCTAATGGAGCTCTATGAGTAGATTGTAAATAACGATAATGAGCATCTTGGAATGGGAATGTTGAAGTTGTTGCACCAATTTCAGCACCCATATTACAAATTGTTGCCATACCAGTACATGATAAAGTCTTAACACCTTCACCAAAATATTCAACAATGAATCCAGTACCACCTCTAACTGTTAAAACACCAGCTAAATGGGTAATGATATCCTTTGGTGAAGTCCAACCACTCATTTGACCAGTCAATTTAACACCGAGGACTTTTGGGGCTTTCAATTCCCATGGTGTACCGGTTAATGCATCAACTGCATCAGCACCACCAACACCAATGGCAATGGCACCTAACCCACCAGCATTTGGAGTATGAGAATCAGTACCTAACATCATTAAACCAGGAGCACTGAAATTTTCCAAAACGATTTGATGAATGATACCAGAACCAGGACCCCAGAATTGAATACCATATTTTTCACCACAACTTTGTAAGAAATCAAAAACTTCTTTATTTGTTGCAATTGATGATTTTAAATCTTGTTTTTCACCATCTTTACCAACGATTAAATGATCACAATGAATAGAACCAGGAACAGCAGTTGATGGTAATCCACATGTCATGAATTGTAAAAGTGCCATTTGTGCAGATGCATCTTGCATTGCAACTCTGTCTGGATTTAGTTTCAAATATTCAAGACCTCTAATCTTATGAACATCACCAGCTGCTAATGATTCTTCAGGATCGCATAAATGTGAATATAAAATCTTCTCAGCAAGGGTCAAAGGTGTGTTATTCAACACTTTTTTAACAGTGGCTAAGTTCTCTACCAATTTAGCATATGGTGGGGTTCTTTTAACAAACTCAGGTGGGATATGTGTAGTTAGATTAGCATGGGAAGCCAAAGTTCGTATTTGCTTTTAACGGGTTAGTATAATGATCTAGGTGTCTTGGTGAAGCATAATACTTACCTGAACGGATCTGGAACCAGCTTTGAGTCTCAACATGGTGGAAGAAGTCGTGTGGATCTAAAGACTTTAACAAATTATGTCCGATTCAAAATTAATTAATTTTTTTTTCCTCTTCTCGTGAAAAATTTCTGATCAATTGAATTTCACCGATTACAAACAAAAATTTTGACTCATCCAGAAAAAAACAGAAACACCCGAATGAGGAAATACCCAAAAGGGGAAATATGTCAACTTAAATACAAAGAAAGAAATAGTAAATCTTCAAATACACAATTTATACGAATATAAGGGGGATTCAATGGGACTTTTAGTAGAACAGTTGGTCAGAAAGAAGGAACCTTTGGTTGAAAAGAAGAAACCACCAAAGGAAAGGAAGCCAATAATCGCAGTTGTTCACCTTCCTCATGAATTCGAAGATCCTAACATGATCACTGAAGATGAAGAAGAATATAGTGACGAAGATGAACTTGCAGATGTGAGAGAAGACGAACAATCAACCATACCAACTGCATCAGTACCAAATAATAACAACGCCCCAATAATAAGAAACACTGATAATTGGATTCCAGTCCCTTCCCGAGATAACGATGATTCAGATGACTCTGATTTTGATCATGACTTTGATTGGAAAGGAATTTTTGATGAGTATATACGATCAGGCAACTTAGATCCTGGACATCGTATGATGGGTCTACAAAATTTACAAAATCGTTAGTTATACAATTAATGCATTCTTTCAATTCATTTGCTATTCTATTCTATTCTATTCTATTCTATTCAATTCACTTCTTTTAAACCCTTTTTATATTCATCCTTTTTTCCTTTTTATGCATAGAATTTAGAAATAAAAAAAAAAAAATTATCATTATGTAATATTCGCTGTGCTCAAAACGTACACTTGAGACAGATCTGTCATTTGTAGTAATCTACAGTTATCCACACGACTCTCAGTATAAATAATGTATCTATGATTGTAAGAGATTTATGGTTTTAAGTTTATTCCTCACGCAACTCAGCAAGTGTCTTTTTCTGTTTACCATCCTCAGAGAAATTATCAGGGTCTAACCATTTACCTAACCCATTCTTAACTTTACCCCAATTATCATCAATGATTGAAAACCAAGCAGTATCTCTTTCCCTTCCTTTATAAATCACATGTTTCTTAAAAACACCATCATATTTAAATCCTAATCTTAAAGCTGCATTCTTGGATGGTTTGTTTAAATCATCACATTTCCATTCATACCTTCTATATCCCAATTCTTCAAATGCGTATTGCATTAACAAGAATTGACTCTCAGTTGCACGACGATCACGTTGTAATTCTTTTGTATATAACACATTCCCAACTTCAATTGCACCATTATTCTGATCAATCCTCATAAGTGAGAAGAATCCCAACACGGATTTGGTTTCCCGATCAATGATTGCATAAAAAACAGTCTCTGATTGTGAAACCAGTTGTTTGATCGTCTCTTGAAATTGATCAAACGATTCAAAAGGTCCAACCATAAGGTAGGTGTAGATAGAATCATCTGTGGTTTGCAATTTTTCATATAGTTCCGCTGCATGGTTTATTGATAACGGTTCTAAGACTGTATACTTTCCTTCAAATTTAATGGTTCTTGATGGGAATTGACGTTTTTCCCATGATTTTAAAGGATTTCCAACCGGTTGACCAAATTCATTGTAAGTGTGTGACATAGGTACGTTTTGAGTACACAGTATTGTCCCTTTCACGGTTCCTTGTATATCTTTGATCTCTATGATGGGATGGATTTTTTTTCATGTGATTGGTGTCATTTTTATATGCCAAAAAAGTTAATTATGAAAAATGACTCAAAAAAAAGCGATAAGAGAATAAACATCGCGCGCAAACTTGACTAAAGTGGTCAATAGTGAGTCGCAATGATACCAAACTGCGTCATATAACGATACATCTCAGGATCGCCTTGTCATTTTGTCTCTCAAAACTATTTGCTGAGTAAAAAAATAGCAACTATTGTGTCAAACGTCCAATTATAAGACATACTACAATTGTTTAAAAGTAAAAGATGTCCATTAAAATGCAATATTGTCTCTGGTAACTTATTTCAATCTTTTAATTTCTTACTCAATGTCCAATTTCTATCATTATCATTCAAGTTCAATTGATGAACTCTCCAAAATTCCAATAGGGTGAATTCTTGTAATGGCAAGATTGGAGAAAGATCTTCATTAAGTGAGTTGATTGAAGAACTTAAAGTAAGGATTGAATTTCTCTTGTTCTTCTTATTATTTGTTGCCAAATTCACTTCATCATAACCGACTTGAAGAACTTCCATGTTTGAAATAATTTTTGAAATTCTTAAAAATTTATCAAAATTGATAATTTTACCACGAAGGAAAGAATTTGAATTTCTAAAATCTTTGTTTCCTTCATTGATGAATGTAAGATCTTGAAGAAATAATGTGATGTATGGAACCAATGGTGTATTTGATTTTGAATCAGAATCTTCTAAAATTTTAGAAATCTTATATCTGTAACCTTTATAATTATTTGTTGGATGAATGATTTTCTTCAAATCTTTAAACAAAGATTGATATTTTTCAGGAAGGTTAGCCCAAAGATCAACAAGTCTTGATAATATATGGTTTTGTAAAGTGATAATGATTGCAGCTAAAGAATTGAAGTTTTTGAGGTAATAACAAGACAGGGCAACATTGAGCCAGTTTCTAATTCTTGAAACTCTTCTCTTATTGGTTAGTCTTGGATCTAAAATTGATTCAAGAATGTATTCAGAAAGTTCATTTGTGAAAAGTAAAGATTTGGAAACGTTTGGTGAAAGGTTCAATTTTGATTTCTTTTCTGTAAAATTATTGTTTAAAAGTTCATCAGCTTTGATACTTAAAAATATCTTTGATTCAATAATTGTCAACTGTTTAGCAAGTTCAAAAGAATTCAATTCAGATAAATTATAATCAACATTAACTGGTTTGAAATTAGAAGAAGATAATCCAGCTTGTGAAATTTCAAACCATTTTTCTAAAATCTGTTTCAAATCAACAGGATAATAACGTGAATAATTCTCATGAACCCAAATATTTGAACTTAAACTTCTTCTATAAATCAACACAAGATTTTCAATCTCCATAACTTGAGATTTACTCAACAAAGAATTATTCTTGAAACTAATACCAGGCAATGGTAATAACATTGAACTTCTATTGTTTGTATTCAACTTGGCCAATTCGTATTCTTCAAAAATATAGTCATCGTCGTCTAATTCTTTGTTCAAAGATGAAATTGAGGAAATTGAAGAAGAATGTGACAATAATGAAGTATGTTTAGAATTTGTGTAGTTTCTTTTAACTAATTGAACTGCAGAACTATTAAAAGGATTAAAACTGCTGAAACTTGAAGATGCCAATTGGGAACGATTGGAACCAGCACCTGTATCTAACAGACTTAAACTGTTTGAAGTGGATAATTTCTTCAAGGTTTTAGCATCTTTAACTTTTGAAGGAGTTAAAACTGTAAGTTTGGAAGCTAACTCAATAAGTTTCTTTGATTCAATTGGTAAATAAGTAGAAACACCTTCATTGAAAAAATTGATCAATGTTGGAAGTAAATTATAATCTTTAACATAATCCCAATAACTTTGTAACCAAATTTGAAACATTTTACAAACCAATCTTCTTCTATTCTTTAACCTTGATTCATATGATGAATATTCACCAGTTTCTTCAAAATCTTCAAATTCACTAATTTTATTGCTCAAATTAAATCTATCAATCAACTCTTCAATGAACTCAACACCATTGGAGAATGATTTAAAAGTTAGGAAAAAAGTAGAAATGAAGAATGGTTCTGGTTTTTCTAATTCATTAGTCAAAGTGTATACCAATGCTCTAAATGATGCACCAATTAATCTTCCATCTTGATCGTATGTAATTTCCTCCTTGACGTCATGATCAAAATGATAGTCTTCATTAGATTCTGACAAGAAAGGTTCAAAAACAGAACTTCTTATAAATGATTTTGAATCAGGCAAGAATTCTTGAAGTAAATTTGTCCCTGATGTGGTTAAAGAATTGACATCTCCTAAACCTGAACGAACCATTGAAAATCTAGATTGACGTTTAATCTTGTCTCTATTATCCAATTTCTTAAGATCTTTTTCCTTATTTGGTAAACTTTTGATCATTCCTAAAGAACAAATTTTGATATATTCTTCAGGTGATATTTGAATTTTTTCAAAATCTGGATATTTCTTATCTTCTGCTAGTCTAAAATCACCAATAAGTTGTAAATTTCTGTAACAATTTTCAACAGATGTTGAAATTGATCTTGTCATTCTTGAAATGATACCAATCAACTCATCACCTTCCGGTGTGTAATAATATAACCCATCATCCACCTTAACTGAAGTGGTGTTCACATCATCATTGATTGTTTTTGTAACAAAATTCTTAACACCAGAAACTAATTCTGAAACTAGTGAAAGTAAAGTATCCAAATTATCATCAAATTTGCTGTCTGTTTTAGTCTTTCTATCATTCAGGATAGAAACACAAGATTTACTTATGAAAAGGATCTCTCTTAGTAACAAAATCATTTGATGAGTTATATTTTCTAAAACTTGACAACCTGAAGGATTATGTTCAGCCATATCTAATCTTCCTAATAACAAACCAATATAGTTGAACAAGACATTATGAATTTCAGTAAGACGTGATTTGGCAAATGGTGCATTTCTCAAATATTTGATCTCATTTTTGGCTTTTCTTTCTGATAACATTGGTTTAATAATTCCAATATTTGCCTTTTGTTCTTCTTTTCTCAAAGATTCAGATTCCAGTCCCCAAATTTCCAAAAAAGTTATACTTTTTTTAATCACTTGTAAAACCATTAGTTGTAATGTTTCCAAATGCACCAAACTTTTAGAATGTTTATAAGAGTCTGCTTTAATCATCAATGAGTACCAATCTGCAAGCAAACTTTTTCTCATTCTTCGTATGATTGGTCTTTTCTTAACAATATCAGTTGATCTTGAAAGACAATCAGTTTGCTCTAATAGATCTCTAACACCATCTCTAATGTTATTGATATGTAAAATTGAAAAAGCAGCATCTCCATTTTCTAAATTATCAACTGGATTATTCAAAAACATTGCACCTGAAATCAATAAATTTCTTAACGGTATTCTAGTCTGTCTTAGTGGAAGGTCTTCCTGTTCACTTTTGACAAGTTCAGTGAAAAAATTAATAGGGACCCAGCCCCTTCTTAAAGATTTGATCAATGTGACTTCAGCCCATCCACTTGGATCAACAGAATGAACAAAAACAACATCATTTTTCTCAAATGATAAACAAATAGCAGAATCAGAGTTTAATTTTAGAGTGTTTGAATTGAATGAATGTAAACTAATTACAAACAATGATGCAAGTGCATAATCTTCAACATGTGGTATGAATTTAGATGCCCTTTCTGTATCAGCTGGTGAAGACGTCGTTTGGTTTCTAATTGCTGATTGTCTTGTTGAATTATGTCTGCTAGGGGTGGATATCTGTTGGATTTTCTCAAAGAATTTTGCAGTATCTTGAGATAATGCAGATGTGTCATTCTCTGAATTAAATGAAGTTTCATTCTGATTTTCTTCCTTTGAAGGACTTGATCCCTTAGGTGTGATCAATTCTTTTCTTGGAGATTCAAAAACTTGTCTAACCTCAACGGACTTGGGTGTTTCTGTGACAAAATCAGAGATTTGACTCAACTGTGGAGACGGTGGAACATCACCACTTGCAGATGTTTGAGAAAGTTGTGCTTGTTGTAACACTATTGGTGTGTTTGCACTCGGACTGTCATGTGGTAAGAATGTGGATGTTGTTGGGACAATAGGTGTTGGATCATCGATATAATGAGATTGACCAGGTTTGTCTTCGTTTAATAAATCATTTTGACTGTTTGGATTTGAATGAACAAAATCTTGGTTTAACTTAGGTGTTGTCTCATCATTGTATACGGAGATTGTGGATTTCGAATGTTGATTAAAATCAGAGTAGTCTTCAGAAACGATTTCCTTTGGACTTTCTATTGATAACTCATCAATCCCTAACCCTGCTGTAGATGTTGAACTATCAGCTTCTAAAGTGTTATCTTGTTCAGACGTTCCTGAACGAGTACTCTCTATATCTGTTCCGAATTCCATTGCAGTAGCATATGACTGTAGTGATTTTCCAGTCTCTTGTGTCAATATAGAGCTTAAAGAGTGCTGTGACCTGAATGCAGATGACTTTGAAGATGTGTTGGTTAAAGATGATTGAGTGTGTTGCTGAGAATTTTTGTTGAAATTCAAAGGTTTAGTCGGTGATATTTCATTAAACTTGCTTTGAGTGAAAACCCTCAGGTTTGGGGTCTTCAAATCAACTTCACTCATTTGGTGTCTGATGAGAAAATTATGCTTAAATGGACTTAAACTGAGATAAGAATGCGGGTGAATGTAGTGTGGAAATGAAAACAATAAAGCGATGCTCGTGAGTCGTGAATGGCAGAAGTTGGTGGTGGTCAGTGGAGATCAATAGCAAGGATTAAGCACAGTAATTGGCTTTTTCAACAGTTGAATTAAATTTCCAGTCGTTTTCTGGACCAAACTTCCAGTTTTTTTTGTATGTCTTTAATCAATTACCAGATTGGGTAGTTTTCCAAAATGGGAAATATTAATTTAAAAAAATTCAACGCGTCTTTTGACACGAAAAATTTGAGATTTTAACGAAATGAGGGACCAAAGAACAAATAAAACGCGTTTTGAGATTGTTCTTTTCTACCAAGAAACGGGAATTGTACTGTGATTGTTTTTCAAAATTTTGCTGGACCTTATTTAATTTGTCACCAATTACCATTGGAAGATTAGCTGAAGAGTCACAACTGTGTGCCTCTAGTGTGCTCTTATACTATACTGCGCGGTAAACAGTGGCTTGAATATACTGGATGTTTGTTGGTAATTCAAATCTCATGTATGGTCTTACTTGCGTTAGAAAGCAGATGTTAGGGAGAGAAAGATGTATTTAGGAATCAAGAACGAACGATTCTTTCTTTAGCAAGGTACCTTATATGGCTTATAGTTGTTGTCAGAGAGGCATCACCAGAAAGCCAGCTGGTTACACAGTCATTATCAATCAAAAGAGATGGGCCATTCCCTAACGCAGCATATCTATTGAGACACACTGTTTTGGGATTAGTAGCAAATGCTATGTTTTTAATGGTATTTTACCAGTTTGTCATCCCGCTGTATGGAGTTCCAGTTGCTGAAGGGGCTACATCCAAATCCGCATTTGATCTTTTCAAAGAACAAAACCAAGTTGCTGCGTTTTTTGTTGAGCTGTCACAATTCATACTTTGTTTGGCCGTTGTTTTGTCACCTATATCATATATTCCCCTGGCTGTATGTTTATTTATGCACTATTTGAAGATATTGTTTGGTGGTACATAAGGTTCCCAGGGAAGAATTGCTTGCAAATCATAATTTTATAAAAAATCTGAAATCAGAGTTTGATGATATTAAGAGAGATAACAGAGAACTAAATGCCTCTGTCCAAGAACTAGAAGGAGCTATCCCAGAACTCGAAAGTCCAAACAAGGCACTAGAAGATACTGTTAAAGAACTCAAAGATAAGATAGTCTATCTTGAATGGAATCTGAACGAAACAAAGGAAGATCTGAGTAGTACCAGAGAACTGGCTGTTATTGAACTGAAGCTTCTGAAAAAAGATGTTGAGTCCAATAAGGCATTTCTGGGACAATTAACTGATCTAAAACCCGAAGGACCCTCTAAAGATCTGGGGAGAATAAAGACATGGTAGTTCATTTAGCCTCAACGTCTATTTCCTGTATCTTCTTCCAATAATCATAACCATTTGCAAAGCCGATTGTAGCTAATATCAAAAACTATATATCTAGTTAGGATTCATTGTATTGTATTATTTAATTTCTGGTGAACTATTGATCGCATCCATATTGAGAACAATTGATAAGTAAATTGGTAATTATGACTATATCAAAAATTATGGTTAAATATTTTGGATTGAAAGACGTAAAGTTACTAACATCATAACCATAATATTGGTTCATGACTCATGATGATTATTTTGTCCAATTAACACTACTTCGAAATTCGGACCTTGGCTGTCAAGCTATCAGAATAGTGACCAGCTCTTATCTGAACCGTTCAGCTATACAAAATTCAAATGGTGAAAGTCCAGAACTCAATTTCACTATTCCCAGAAAACCTTTCAGCCAGCATCCAGCCCTTCAATGAGCAAAAGAGATGACCATGACTCCATTTTGTGAGCTGGTCTTGAAAGTCCGTAAATGGTGGAGATGGTAACTTTTTGTGCATGCATAAGAGTTATATACTGCCTTGCCAAATTGCTAAAAAAATTGTGTCATAAAATCCGCTAAAAAAATTTTTTTTACCCTTATCATAACAACAGTCAAACAATAATGTCTCTCCCAGAAGATCAGCCTGGGCCAGCGGTGGCTCTCAACCCAGAGATTTTGCCACGGGACAGAATCACCGTCTATGACGGTTCAAAACTATTCGAAGCACTATTCAATCCAAACAGAAGTATGATTCAATTTGATCGTGTTCTAACCTTTAAAAATGCTACTCAAAAACTAACCGCTGTGAGTGCGCTATCATTAGTCGTCAAACCTTTTGCCTTAGAACATCAGATAGTCAGGCCTAGTGCCAATTACCTCAACGACCCAACCAATTCACTGCTCAGTAAAGTCAAACTCAATAGTCGAACACTTTCAGAAATGTACCACCAGTTAAAAGGACATCACCACAATCTGGTGTTCCAAACAGGCTATACTTGGGTGTCTTGCAACGGTGTCCAAACAAAAAACCTACGGACTCTCTTGATACCTGGTGACAAGAAACAATTATCCAAAAGGAAGTTGAGATGTTCAGTGTGCAACAAGGTTGCTTTCACAGTAACGTCAATCGTGAGTGGATCATCGACGGTCCTAATAGGTGTGGAAGCAGGTGATGACATGTTTGGCACATGTACCCCACCATTGGGGATACTCAATGGCAATAACAGTAATGATAATGAAAATGAAATTGAAGATGACAACCATCAAGGTGATGTTGACCCAGAGCATGTCATCATTGACGTCCCAGCTCCCTCGGAGTCTAATGACACACCAACCACTGACCCTCAACAAAATGATGACAAAAACGCAAACAATACTCATCCCAAACCAACCACATCTCCACTTCCACAACCAATAAGAATTGAGTCTGGTCTCACACCTTCAATCCCACAGCCTGTTGAATCTAAAAATCAAGAAAAGACTCTGAACACTGATTCTATAGTCACGCGGCCTAATTCTCACAATTTAATTGATTCTATTGAACAAACGACACCTGATAAACCTGTTGGACGATTTGTTGAAAATCCTATTGAAATATCTGACGATGAACTGGATGAACAATTTGCTGAAACCCCTGTTGAAAACCCTGTTCAAAACCCTGTTGAAATACCTGTTGAAATACCTGTTGAAATACCTGTTGAAATACCTGTTGAAATACCTGTTGAACAACCAAATCCAATTGCTGAACAGCCCCCCTCATATACCCTCACTTATCCAAATCACACTGTCAATATCCCATTGGCCGATGAAGAAGATCTCAAAATCTATGATCAATTGATTCAAGACGAATTGAGAAAGACAGAAAACTCAATTATAACCCAAGCGCGGGTTAACAGAATTTCCAAGACCTTGCACCGTTCAAAATTCAAAATTCCAACAGAAAAGAAAAGAAAAATTGTTACCAGACTCTTGACTGAATATAACGAATTTGGATCTAGGCAGAAGGATATACTACTCCAATTAGTTGAGGACTTAGTAACTTTCTAACTTTTCAATTAATATGTTCTTCACCAATATGACTTATAGAATAATTGGATAACATGCACTCGACGTTACAGCCCTCTTAATAAAATAATACTGATAACACCTGCCGGAAAAGCATACCTAGTGACCTCTTAAAATACACTAATATAACGTTTTAATAATTGTAATAAATGAGACTAATAACGTGCTAATTAATTACCATATTGGGTATTTTCCCGAAAGAAGCAATTTACAAAAAATTTGACACTAAAAATTGAGATTTCAACGAATTGAGGGACCACGGAAACTGAATAACAAGTCGAACAGTTTTGAAGTTTGAATCGGCGCATGTTATTGATTGTAATTTGTTCTTTTTGACCAAAAAACTGGAATTTAAAATTGTAGGTGTTTGTCATGATTTTTGTACTATGCGCAGTAGCACGGACAATTGAACAGCTGGCTAGCAGTGATTAGAGCTGTTGTTGCTGCTGTTAAAGTCTATGTAAATAGAATCTGAAGATCTGAGATGAAAGACCCGATTTCTTATTTCATTTTTTAGCTGTATTAACGTTAGGCCCTTAAGAACTAATTTTAACGCTGATCTCACACTAAAAAAAATCTGAATATCTTCGGAAATTTCCGTCGGAATATCATCATGATGATCATCGTGATGAGCACAAATAAAATATTTACGTCGTCTATTGAAATTATATCGGTATTTACTTCAATATAGTGTAGTTGACAATATATACACAAGATCAGTAGTTCAGATAGTATACTTTGCTGTTTGCTTTTTCTGATAATTCATGGTCGTGTATAATTGCCGGTCGATGCAATTGTAACTGAAAAGCTAGTTCCGCCATTCAGTTCAAAGTTCATCAGCTCTGCCTGAAAATCTGACAAGCGGGATCTTGTAAGTTGTTAGGTTTAAAATATCTGGTATGTCTCGAAGTTTAGTTGGATATCGATCATCTGTGAGTGTTTTGATATTTGAGCGACTTTGTTGGTAAAGTGGCAATTAATTCTCTGGTAGGCATGAAATATGGAAATAGTTGAATAGGTCATGGGTAATAAG
Source organism: Gotozyma montana (assembly GCA_003706615.3). Classification (NCBI taxonomy): domain Eukaryota; kingdom Fungi; phylum Ascomycota; class Saccharomycetes; order Phaffomycetales; family Phaffomycetaceae; genus Gotozyma; species Gotozyma montana. The sequence continues at coordinate 1,386,515 of PPLU03000001.1, forward strand.
TAAAATGCATGCCCTGAACTTGAACAATGTCATAGGATGATGTCCTCTAAGTTGCGCTGAGACATCATGTGTGTTGTATTGTTTTATTGTTTAATGTTGAATAGACTTGGAACCTGTTTAGCCTTGATGCTTCTCTCAGAGCAATGTTTGCTAGCAAAAATACCCCAAATTGAACTGTTCTTTCATATTTTGAAGCAAATGAAAGAAGATTATGGACCCTTCCATGATTATCCTTTCATTTTAGCTGTGATTAGGAACAAATTCTGCTTATTTGCCCCACCAGTTGTAAAAATTGAGCAATGGTATTGAAGTTGCTCAAAAAATAAAGTTTTGGAAGAAGTGAGAGTGTTAATATTGAACTCATCATCACCAGTCAGAGAGCCTCTATGTATCTTTTAGAGCTTGTATTAGCATCCCGATGAACCTAGTTCTGGCGTCCTAAAACAAAGTTGAGTGATAGTGATTTCAAATAAGCTAAAAATCCAGCCACTCTCATTAGCAAAAACCAAGTTGGCAGAGAAAACAAGCTATCAGCTGAACTTTATTGAAAGGCTTTAAGTATTCAAACTTAGGAATAATAGGCTCAGTCATCGTTTCCTCTTTTTCTTGTGAATATAGAGTTATTTGAGTTGTTATTTGAAAAGAATATGTGTTAGTCAAGGAAGCGGAAGGCTGAAAAATGATGGATGTTGTTAGATGGATGATTGAAATGATAAACCAGATTTAAGATGAAAGGGATCGCTCAAAACTTTAATCATCAACATCGAGCCCCAAAAAAGAATTCCACCAATATATTATAGATTAGTTGTTTTGATTGGTTTGTTGTTGAATTGTGTATGAAGTTAAACCTCAAATCCAAATTCTATAATTGAAACTGTGGTTGAATTTTATTGTATAGTAGCAGTAGTAGTTATAGTTGGTGGTAACAAGAGGAAATTTTTTGAACTTGTCGAAACTTTATTCCTTTTTTGGTTCGCTGTGATTGGACATTGAAATTAATTGTATTGAAAGTTTTGTGGTAATATGCACCTTATGTGTATAAGCCTAACCTAAGCTGTCTCAAGTTTGCAAATTGTAGTATAGTTGTAACTTGTGATATGTTATTGAACAGCTTGGTTTTAACCTTACAACTCTATAGTTTGAGGGAAAATGGTTGGTCAAAGTTCATGTATGACACTTAAGCATAAAAGCACAGCATATTAGTTCTCATGGAACTTGCACAAATACGTTGATGAACTGTTTTACCTAGGTGAAATTTTCCTGTATTGGTTGAAGTGAATTCACTCTTGAGATCATGCACTTGCACTTCTTGTTGTCGGATTGTACTTCTTTCTGAATTGGAATGTTGGTCGAATTTGCAGTTGTTCAACTTTAAGTTCTTCATCAAAATTAGGCATATCAGCATGAGCCCATCAAGGAAATTGTGAGTCAAAATATCATGAGAAAGGGAAAAGGCCAGCAGTTAGAACATTTTTTACAGATGGAATTGTAGCATCAATAACATCTAAATGTTTCTGTATAAATTTAAAATTTGAAACGTATCGTATATAAGATATAAGGTTTTTTTCGATTTAGTGGTCAACCTAAAATTTGATATGTTGAGTTCATCATATATACATCTGACTAAGGGTTCAGGTTAACGATGAAAGCTATCGTAACTTGTACGTGTATAAATTATGACACTGAGTATTTCAGTATCTTGATGAAATTTAGACTTTAATGGTTTGATATTAGCCTGTTCATTTTTAAAATGTTTTGAAGATGGGTTCCTAGACAGTTTAGCTATATTGACCACTTTGTGAATGGTAGGGATTCCACCAAAGATGTTTAAACGCTTTTTCACGATATCAGGTACGCATTTAGCATCTTCACTTATTCAACGGTTCACTATACACGGAACAGTCGGTTTTTTGCATCTCGATGCATGGTCAAGTTTAATTAAAAGTGCAATATTTTTCAAGATGGCTGTGCTGAGTGCTCAAATAAAGTTCAAGAAAAGCCAGTACATACCAAGCTATAGGCTAAAATGAACACTTGGCCAAATGAACTACCATGAGATCTGGGGAAAGATTGCAATCTCTAATTACAAATATGATCTAAAGAGAATGTAAAAGTTTTTTATAAATTTCTTTGTAAGCTATATACGCATACCTTCGATGCACATGATACATAATTGCCAATTGCTCAAATTCTTCCGTTTGAAAGGTCTTATAAGGTACAACATTAAGTCTTAAAAGGTACGAAAGTTGAAAAGTGGACTGGGACCCTCAAATCAAATTGACGGAAGTGAAAATGTAAACACAAAATGGACCCATAATGATTCACAGCCATACAACTCTTTGTCGATCATGGATCTTCGACCGATGAAACCGTTATGTATTATTATTTGCCAATATGAGTAATATTAGTGAAGCTTGAGTTGATATATCAAATTAGACCATATCCTATGAAAAGATACCTCAAAGCATAACAGGGCATCAAATTATTCTATCGCCCCTGGCATTGTACAACAGCGGTTAATATAGAAGTATGCATCTCAACTTAACTGATTTGAACAATTCAATCTAGTCACACAACAACAGGCTAAATAATTCAGCATGTAGCCTAAATATTGAGAAAACACCGGTAGGTATCTCAATTTCGATCTCATCCCTGCTGGCAATGATAATATTATCTATAATCAAGGTGTTGTGGAAACACCAAATGAATATTGCAAATTGATGAATTCAATATACGAATTGTCAATGTTATTGAGAAAGATGTGGAAAGGGTGCAAACTTTGAACGTATATGTTGAACAATAGACTAAAACTTCAGCCGGTGAATTTTGAAGGTCGATCACACAAACGGTACTAGCTTGAACTTTGGTCTAGAAATTGATGAGCCAATCAGACCTTGTAACTTGCAACTTCCGAAACCGTAGTTTCAAGTTGTAATATAATTACTTGTATATGGTCCCATACTTGAAGCATATAGCGTGGCTTTCCCAAATGTTTTCGCCTAACCAAAAAGAGTTAAGAGTCAAGACTCAACCTCAAAATATGGATAAATCTGTAGGGCTGAAATACGGACCCCTGAAACGAGTGCGTAATACTGTGGACGATTCGTATTGAGCTGGAGAAGTTGCACAAATTTTCATAAATTTATTTTGTTTGAAGTCTCTTGGAGTGTACATGTATAATAATTTTAAGAGTGATTCATGCATCTTATCGTACCTGTACACATTCTTTTTTGACCGTTAATGTTCCAGACATGGGGTGTTTAAAAAATATATTAGCGAGAGATCTCTCAATATTGACAGCGTCTCAGTCTTGCAGTAACCCATGATGCAACAGAGAATCTATCATGATTGCAATTGAATTAAAACTTGCGATGAGGAAGATTGCACTCTGTAAATGATTCTTTCGGCGAGCGCGCAAAACAAGATCTATCATAAAAGTTTCCCTCTTCACATAACCACAATCGGTCTAGCCTCAGTGGCAGTCTATGTAGTGTGAACTAGGTGGTAGAAATACCCAGTACATAGAAATAAAAGGTAAACTTTCTGGATTAGTCGCTGTGTTGTTAAGATTGCAATAACGTATTTGTATCCATTATGTCACTTTTGAGAAGTGGAGGACTGCAGCACTTGTAAAATTCCATCGCAAGTGTACTTACATAAACAAGCAACCATTGACCTCTAGCTATATCACTTCAATAGCATAGTAAATAGGTCCCAGGATCCAGTTGAATAGCGAGAGATGCCTTTACTGTTCCTAGGCTTGAGTTTATAACTTCTTTTTTAAGGAGTTTTGATCGGCCATATGCATTTTCAGCTGCATACATCAAATCTCAAAAATCAGTTAACTTGCCTTCACTCGCATGATTTGGAATAAAATTGTTACACTAGATGCATATTCACAACTATAAACCATTTTTCATATAAATATCAAGCCGTTGTCACTTGTCGAAAATTTTTGCCTAGATGGTATATAATTGTTGTTGTTGACTCTTTTGAGATTGATAATATCTTCCTCCACTAACAACGTTTACAATTCAAATTGCAAGTGAAGGTGCAAGGCTGGACGAGTAGAAACTCAATTCATTCAGTCACCATTACATTGTTCCAATCACCAGTTTAAAACTTTCTCCATATTGTTGTCCAAAACTTGAGTTCCCATCACCGAAACCACCAGATCACCTAGGTATCACAATATACAACAACGATAAGCAAATGGGTAAGTATCAGCTTCTTCAATGCTGTCTTCAATTGAGTTCGGATTACATTCATGTTCTAACCGAATTTATTATCATCAAGGTTCAGTTCAGTACTAACCCATTTTTTTTCTTTAAGACAGTAATTGCAATTATGAACTGCAGATCATCCAGCAGCCTGTACGAGCTCGAATGTGTGGATTGGGCGACAAGGATAGACGACAAATTTCACCACCACCATTTGTGAGGTTGGCCATCACGGACAAGAAGACTGGGGAAGAGGTTGATATCGACAATGTTGACATCAACTCATTTGTCTTAGTAGCGGAATTGTGGAGCTCCGACGAAAGGGATAATTTGACTTTAAACATGAATATATCACAGAAGGAGAGTAGTCAACTTTCAGATGTAACTCAGGTAGACAAAGACCCTGCTTCTGGTGAGAGTAATGTAAAGAATGATGAAAATCAAGGGACAAACCATAATAAGAACCAAGAAGATGGACATCAATCAAAGATCGCACAGGATGAAACCAATGATAGAGAAGACAAATCGGGATCAACAGCATCGGTATCAACAAGAGGAGTCAAATATGATGATGAAAAGGACAAGAGTATCAAAAATGAAGCTAGTTCGAATTCTGATTCTGATGAGAGTTTAGGTGATATTCCAACGAGGAATTTAATTGGAAATTTAGTGTTGAATCCATTCAAATTGTTTGATGAACAAGGACAAAAAGGGATTTGGTTCATTATGCATGATTTATCAGTCAGAATTGAAGGAACTTTCAAACTCAAGTTCTTATTTGTTGATATAATCTCCAATTGTTCAGTTTCAAAATTCAGTCAACCTTTCCAAGTTTTCAGTGCCAAAAGATTTCCTGGTGTTGTGGATAGTTCTCCATTAGGTAAAGTTTTCGCTAGTCAAGGTGTGAAGATACCAATTAGAAGGGAAAACAAGAACGATGGGGGATCATTTTCTGCCATTGAAGAGTGATTTCGCAGAATTGATGATTTGGATTGAAAATATTTGGAAATAGGCGTGATCATCAACTCAGCTGAATAGTTTGAAATTACAGCGGTAATCAGAATGTTTCAATATTTCACATTTTAGACCTTTCACTGTTCTTGTCAGTAACATTTTCAAGGTTCAAGGGTATTCCCAAACTTCTAATTCAGACATAAAAGAGTACGAATGTTATCATTCATAGTATTCAAATTGAATCTTCATTCTCAACAACGACAATTCTTCTAATTCACGAAGCAGGACAAGTCCAACAATTTCCCAGTCCACATCGGCACCCACTTCAAGTTCATAAAGTCCATCCTCTTCAATCATCCACGAGAAGAGATCATTAGATTTTCCAAATGACGATGATGTATCAAAAGTAAATTTTGCATTTTGTTTTTCATGGTTTTTATGACCATAATAATATTCAAACCCACAGCATGACTACAGAGTCTGAAGAATCAGTTCTTCTAAAAAAATATATAACTATAGACTAAATTGTCTGTGATAAGTACAGATACTTTTATATTTTTTATCATTTTATGTACTATAGATCTATACACTTATAAGATGAAAAACGTGAAAAAAAAAATTGTGTCAATAAATAATGTTAAATGGTGTATAATGTGGTTACAGTTTGAAAACGTTTGTTTCATTCCATCCTTTTTTCTTCAATAATCCAGTGACTGGACCTTGTTGTTCGTTAACTGTTTTCGTTCCACATACGTAATCTAAATATCCATCTGGGCCACAAACGATGGCAAGTGATGGATTTTGTTTTATTTGTGATTTTGTCACTGCAGCTTGTTCTAAACTTGTTTTAAAAACGGTTGATGATGGATCAAATGATTCAATTTTGAAATCTTTTTCATGTTTAGATAAATTAGATTCAACAATCGGTTTAGGAATATGATCAAGGGTTAAATGATTCCCATTCTTGTTGATTAATCTATGAAGTTCAATCCGATCAAGCTTTTCCAAAAAGTATAAATATTTATCCAATGGTGAGTTGATTTCTCTCTGTGTGGAGTAAAAAATCTTGATATGACCTTTATAAGGATTCACGGATAGTAAAGATTGTAAAATTGGAGTTATTCCAGTACCACCTGCTAAGAACAATAAATTATCAGGTACGATTGGGAATTTAGGATCAGGTTTAACACTTGATGGTAAATTATCAAATTTAGGACGTTCATAGTTATTGTTTAAACTTTTTGGGAATTCATACTCATAATATGGACCTCTTAATTCCAATTCTGAACCAATTGGTTTTCTGTAGATCCATCTTGCAACTTCACCTTGATTATATTTTTTAATGTATAAAACGATTTTACCATTTTTATAGTCTTCTGTTGATTGAACAGTGACAATCTTATCATCATCTAAACTTGATTGATGAATCTCAAGTGGTAAGGGAGTATATTTTCTAACAACATTGATTTGTGGTTGTCTAATCTCAACGCTCCATAACTTCAACCCATTCCATATTGGTTTATTATGATTGACATTCTTCTTCCATTTATTAAACTTTGGTTGTAATTCCACAAGATAATGCTCTTGATCCAAGTCAAGCTTTTCAGTAATCACAAATGGGATAAATTTATCAGGATGAAGGTATTCTTCAGGAGTATCATCAATCAAATAATTATAAGTGTACAACCCCCATAATCCAGCACCAAGAACCCCTAGAACGGGCCATAAAGGTTTCCATTTTAACTTTGATGCGTTCTTTTCACGAGATTCGTTTTCTGGAGGTGAAGGATACTCAAAAGAGACCCTTGGTTGGGGTTGACCTGGTTTATAATGCGGTAGTTTCTCTTTTATGTCTGATGTCTTTGGCATTGAATTGGCGAATGCTTTCGGACGGGACTCAGGCTGGCCTGTGGACGGCGTGTTCTTTGTGGCGAGCAGCCGGCGGAATGAGCCCCTGGATCCAGCAGAGATCCGATTGAGTATCATTTGACTGTGTGGTTTTTACCAATGGTTTTCACCTATTAATCATCGAGGAAGCATTTTTTCACCTCATCGCATTAAACATCAACAACATCAAAACTATTTGCCTGAATCAACAACGATGACGATCGAGATAGAGAACGTGCATCGCTTCAAAGAGCACACCGAGAAAGTTTGGTCAGTTGCTGTGCATCGGAACCTGCCTCTTTTAGCGAGTGTTTCAACGGATCAGACTTGTAAAGTGTTTGACCTGAACACTAATGAACTAGTGAGCACATTGGACGACACGCATAAGCGTAGTGTTCGTTCTGTGTCATGGAAACCAAGTGATAAAGACTCCGAGCCATCTCTGGCGTGTGGGTCGTTTGACTCGACCATTTCCGTGTGGGGGCAAGATGTTGGTGAATGGACGTTATTAGCTGTGATTGAAGGACATGAGAACGAGGTTAAGGGGGTTAGTTGGTCAAAAGATGGGTATTTTCTAGCTTCTTGCTCAAGGGACAAGAGTATTTGGATCTGGGAGGCTGATGATGATAATGAAGAGTTTGAATGTATCAGTGTCTTACAAGAACACACACAGGATGTTAAACATGTCGTTTGGCATCAATATGAAGACCTTTTGGCAAGTTCTTCCTATGATGACACTGTGAAGCTATGGAGAGAGGATGATGATGATTGGGTATGTGTGGCTACGCTTGAAGGCCATGAAGGAACCGTATGGGGGTCTGATTTTGAGAAATTGGAATCACAAGAAACGAGACTTGTTAGTGGTAGTGATGATTGCACTGTTAAAGTATGGAGAAAGATTGGTGATGAGGATTACGGCAATGAATCATGGGAGTTACAATCAACGCTTCCTAAAGAACATCACCGTGCTGTCTACTCAGTGAGTTGGAGTGAGAGTGGTAAGATTGCCAGTGTTGGATCTGATGGGAAGTTAGTGGTCTACGTCGAGAAAGATGGCCAATGGAGTGTATTAGCTGTTAAAGAGTTAAGTCATGGTGTTCATGAAGTCAATACTGTCCAATGGTTCGTACTTAATGGACAGGAGCTTTTAGTTACTGGTGGTGATGATGGTGCTGTTAATATCTGGAAAATATAAGCCTTGTATACAGTTGAGATTTTAATTATTGACGGACATGTGTATTATTCAAATTAGAGTAGTATACCCAAAAGAACAATGAGAAGAACAACAACTAGGAAAATGAAAAGACACATCGTCGTTCTCTTGGACCTTCTTTGATAATTAAGAGCCTTCTGTAGTTCATTAGATGCAATCTTTGTGTTTGAACCAACGTCATAAATATTTGTCTCAATGTTATCAACCATTTGTCCTTGTTCTTGAACAATATGACCCAAATCGTTAAAGATCTCGTTAAGTTCCAGCACACCACGTTCAATATTTTGAATTTCTTCTTCTCTTTCTCTGATTAGATTCTGTTGATATACAAACTCTTCATTATTGATTAAATCTTCTTCGAGTATTAGTTCTTGGGATTGGGTTAAAGATTGTGATTGTTGATTCTTATCAAGATGGTTGATTTCTTCACTAAGTGCGGTCTTTGCCTGCTCGTTAAGCGTAGAGGAAATAGTTGTATAACGTTCTTGCAGTTTTTGGAACTCATCCAAAGTGGATTTAATTTCTCTAAGGATTTTCTCCTTTATGAACACTTGCGATGGATTTAGTTCAGATTCTTCAAATTCAGTGATGGTCTTGTTTTTGAGACTGAGCACTTTGAAGAAATCAGTTATACGTTCAATACTGTGTATGATTCTGTTGTTCAACTTTTCCGTATTTTGCTCTGGTTTTGAAGATTCTAATGACTTTATTGACTTGGATAACGTCACTAAGTTGTTGTTGAGGTCTAGCAACACATTTGAGGCTTCTTCTGCTGCTGAGTCAAACTCAGGAAAGTCACTGAACGGCGTTTGCGCCTCAAGATCAACATCGATGTTTCTGAAAGACATTGTGAGTTGTTAATGAGTAGATTCACACTTTTTTAATTACTCAATTGTACTACAAGAGAAACTAAAAAAAGAAAAATGTGTCAAATGGTTATGAGTATCACGTGACCTTATATATATCATTTCTGCTTCTTTGTGAGGTCTTTTGGAGATGGAAGCAGTTTCTTGAAGCTGTAGATGATCAGTTGAAGCACTGAGAGAAGTATCACGACAAAACTGATAACTAAAACTGCAATAACGAGCAATTCGTTATTCAAAATTAATTCTTTATCCAGAAATTCAGGAATGACAAAGTTCTGTAATAAGTTTGTTCTCTTTTCAGGGAATGGTCTTTCAACGTATTGTGATCTATCATTTCTTTCGTATTCGTGGTCTCTAGTTGCATCCTGTTTGACAATATCTGAAAATATTTCCAATTTTTCCCATCTTCTCTCATCAAACTTATCAAACAACCGTCTTTCAGTGGAAGTATACACCAACGTATGTGCAGGTGAAGGAAGTTTACGCACTGTACGTCTGACTGCCTCATCTGCAACACGCAATGCTTCAATTCTTTCATTAGGTCCAGTAGGAAGTTCTGGTAAATTTATAACAATGACTCTTGTCTTTGTATCAATATACGTTTCAACTTCATTTAATCCATCAACATACAGAACATCAGCATCACACTTACGTACGATGAGTTTAGTCAATTCATCGAAATCAACAGGTGTTGCAATTCGTGGCAGAACTGCCAATGTTGAGGCCATGAATGAATGAGTTCTCAAATAAGTGTAACCTTCATGATGTTGTAAATCATCCAGTGTAAGACCCGGTTGGTTCACAAGGATGTATGCGTTGGAAGAGCATGGATTGATGAGATTGGTGAGGACTTCACTCACTCGTTCTTCGATAAACACGAGTTTGTTGTTTTGATTAACGTACGTTTGGACTTTGGGCACGCTTTGTTGGACAGTTAGTAAATTGCCGAATGGAAGCAAAAAGAGAGGGTGGACTCACAGTTTGTGGGAGTATGCCACAAGGGGCACAGTGGCAGACACTTGGGCTGTGAGAAGTGTGCAGACAGTGATGAGTAGTTGTAGGAAGTGCATGGTTATTTGTCTGTTTGAGTAGTTCTTTTTTGCTCATCTCGATATTTTTTTAATGCAGAAAAGTACAAAATTATTGACAAACTATTGAAATTTGCTGAAGTGTGTAAAGGATAAAGATTTCTTATTTGAAGAGATGGAAGTATTCTACAGTACACTTTTTTCAATTAATTTATTCTATTTATCGTTAAAAGTTTGTGAATTCCATCAACAAGTCATTTACAAGTTGAAAAACACGTTCCGAATCAAAGTGGTCTTAGTGACAGAACTGTCATAGCTTTGACATTCTCAATTAGGATAGGCCGCTTTAAATTATAGTTCAATAACATGAGTTTCCCTTTAGTATTTCAACGCGGGTATTTAGTTTGATATTCTTTGAGGAATATCACTGAATATAAACATCAAGAATGTAATCTTCTTCAAGTTCAGTATCTGCAATGGTTCCATCCATTTCCAAATCCTCATCATCAAATACGAATTTAACTTTGGAATCCAATGGTAAGTTTTTAGTCTTTAAGTAATGTTTCACCACATCAACAATCTTTGTATTTGGAGAAACTTCAACAATAATTTTTTTATTATCTTCCCCTTTGAGTCCAATTTTGAAATATGAATCATCTTCTTCTTTATCTTGTGATGAAGAACGTTGAATTGGTAAATCTGCTAAATCATCATCAACTTCTATGATCTCTGAACGTTCAGCTTCTTCCTCGGCTTTTTGCTGTGCCAACAATTTTTCAAGTCTTTCTTCTTCTTGTTGTTGTTCAAGTAGTGCTCTCTTCTCAATAGCCTCTTTTTCATCAATCATCTCCGATTGATATGTTGTATATAATCCCAATTCTACTTCTTCTTCTGTACCTTCTGGAATACCTAAATTGTCCAATTTCATATATGACATGACTTTCATCTTATTCCAATATAGTATTACTTGATTTTCTTCAAGCAAGTATAAATACGATTCAGGAATCTCTCCCAAACTCTTATAATGGGCCAAAACTTTACGAATTACTGGACCCATTAATTTATTTCCTTTCACCGTTAGGATCACAGGGGCAAGCTTTTTGTCATCGGGTAGGGAAACGGGTAGGAAAGAATGAATCTCAACAGTGTACACACGCGTAGGTTTGTCAGGTTCTTGTTCAACAGAAGCAGAACGAGTGATTGCAATCTTATCAAGCATTGCAAGTCGTTTTTGAAGATCACGAGTATCATTTGATGGTTCTTCATAAAAATCAGCTTCTTCATCCTCGTTCTGGCGTTGCATCCTGTACATCTTGCGGAACGTCTCTTGGTCTATTGGAGGCGGTGTGATGGCTCTCTTAATCCCACTTTTCTTAGGTGGTGTCTTGTGTTCGAGTACTATCAACGAGTCGTCTGGGTCTTGCTCTTCGTCGAGGTCGATGGGTGTGTTTGTAGAGGGTGCTGGTTCTGGGGTGGTGCTGGCGAGCTGGTCCGGGTCTGCCTTGACTGCTTTCACTTTCTTCTTCTTCTTTTTCTTCTTTTCCTTCTGGATGGGCTGGTACATTGAGAAGAAGTCCTCTTCTAAATCTCCCTTTGCCTCGTCCTCCAGTGGGCTGCTGACATTGCTGGAGCGTGCGAGTGCGTGGTCGAGAACGATCTCGTCGTGCCTCGTGTCCGGGTCGGCCATTGCTGTTCTGTTAGTGTTAATGGTAGTTAATACTAGTAAATAAATAATAGTACTAAATTCTAAAAGTAAATAGTAAACAGTGAATAGTAAACATAAACAGTAAACACTAAATAGTAGATACCCTCAGTATTAAATTCTCACCCACTCATAATCTCATCGTTACTACCTATGAAGAACCAAAGATGAATAGTAGTAAGCACCAAGCACTATGAGTATGAGCACTAGCCTCACTTCAAGAGCCACACATCATATATAATAACCCATAAAACCCGATTCTTCACCAAACTATCAACAACTATCAACAATGTCCCTCGCCACTGAACTCATCCACGCAGACGACAGAGACCACCGTGTCTCGGACGTCGTCTCGCCAATCAATGTCGCCACTACTTTCCGCTACGACGAGGACCCAGACAAGCTCGTGGCTGTCTCTGAACTGGGAGAATATCCTGAAGACGCTTTGATTTATTCACGCTACCAGCACCCAAACTCCATCAGACTCGAGACTGTCTTCGACAGCATCTTCAAGGGCCACCACACCGTCATCTACAACTCCGGTCTCTCTGCTTTCTACGCCCTCTTGACGTACTACAACCCTAAGCAAGTGGCTATTGGTCCTTCCTACCACGGATGTCTCAAGATTGTTGATATCCACAACAGAAACTACGGCACAAAAGTCCTTTCTTACTCTGAAGAAGACCTTGACAAGTTGCAACCAGGTGATTTGCTTCACATTGAGACCCCAGTCAATCCATTGGGTCTCTCCAAGAGTATCAAGTACTTTGCCGATAAAGCTCATGCTAAAGGTGCATTGTTATCAGTCGATTCGACTTTCGCTCCTCCTCCATTACAAGATCCTTTCCTGTTTGGTGCTGATATCGTCTTGCACTCAGCTACTAAATACTTTGGTGGTCATTCCGATCTGTTATCTGGTTTATTGGTTGTCAAGACACATGAAGAGAAGAAAGGTCTTACCGATGACAGGGCTTACTTGGGTACAAACATTGCCAATTTAGAGAGTTACCTCCTATTGAGATCATTGAGATCGTATGAGCTTAGAATCCTCAAACAGTCTCGTTCTGCTCTCAAGATTGTTTCTTTCTTGAATGACAACAAGGACAAATTTAAAGTCTTGTCAAAGATCTATCACTCATCTTTACAAACTGAAGAATTCGTCGCTGAACAATTATCTGGTGGTTACGGTCCTGTTTTTGCCCTTGAACTTGACACAAAGGAAAACGCAAAGGTTCTTCCTTCAAAACTCAAGTATTTCAACCATGCAACTTCATTAGGTGGTGTTGAGTCCCTTATTGAATGGAGAGCCATCACTGATCCTCACGTCAAACACACTTTGCTTCGTGTCTCCATCGGAGTTGAGGACCCTGAAGACCTCATTGCAGACCTTGAGTCAGCCCTTACTTCTTTCAACTAGATTAGAAATCTTATACACATTTATACTATCTATCTCATCGCTATATTTTCATGTGAACGAAAAATTTAATCACTGTAGTACTAATTTCAATATAACCCAAATGGAGACCGAACTAGAGAGACTACGGCTAGAGAACAGTCTTCTGAAGCAACAACTCGCTGCAAAGGAGTCCCCAAGCAACCCACAAGTTGACCTGGATCAAGTTGATGGACTCACATATGATGAATATCTTCGTTATGGACGTCAAATGATTGTTCCACAAGTACAAAAACAAGGTCAACTTAAATTAAAAAATTCCAAAGTATTAGTCATTGGTGCCGGTGGACTTGGATGTCCTGCACTTCTATACCTCGCTGGTGCCGGTGTGGGGACCTTAGGGATTGTTGATGATGATATTGTTGACATTTCAAATTTACATCGTCAAGTTTTACATTCAACTGAAAGAGTTGGTCAATATAAATGCGAGTCTGCAAAGACTTATCTATTCCAATTGAACCCAAACGTCCATATCAAGACGTATCCTTCTAGATTGGATGAAATCAATGGATTTGATATCTTCAAAGATTATGATCTAGTTTTAGATTGTACAGATTCTCCACATTCAAGATATTTAATATCTGATATTGCAGTTATTACTGGGAAAACAATCGTTTCTGGATCCGGTTTGAAAACAGAAGGACAACTATCCATTTTGAACTATTCTAACGTGGGTCCGTGTTATCGTTGTTTCTATCCAAAACCACCGCCTCCAAATAGTGTAACATCATGTAAAGATGGTGGTGTTTTAGGTCCAGTTATTGGTCTCATGGGTACAATGATGGCACTTGAAGCAATTAAAGTGATAGTGGGAACTTATACTTTAGAAAACTTCAAACCTTTCCTTACAATTTATTCAGGATATGATCAACAAACTTTAAAGACTTTCAAAATGCGTAATAGAAAACAAAATTGTCTTTCATGTTCAGGTGAAATCACTCAAGAAATGATCCAGTCTGGTAAGATTAACTATGCTGAGTTCTGTGGCGTTGTTAATTATAACGTTTTGAAAAACGATGAAAGAGTCAGTGTTCAACAGTATAATGAAGTTATAAAATCACAAAAACCTCATGTTTTGTTAGACGTTAGACCAGTTGAACATTTTGATATTGTACATTTACCAAACTCAGTTAACATTCCATTGGACAAACTTACAAGAATCAAGGACTTGAACGATTTAGATGTTGATTTAAAAGTGCCCAACATTTATACAATTTGTCGATTTGGTAATGATTCTCAACATGCATCAAGATACTTAAACGATACATTCAGATTGAATACAAAAGATATAACTGGTGGTTTATTCCAATGGAGTGATAAAATCGATCCAAAGTTTCCTACGTATTGAACAAAGAATATAAACCATTTATATAAAAATGTCTAAATCATCATAATTCATTAATAATCACTAATCCAGATGTAGAACCCGCTGCAAACCAACTAGCTGCACTTGAATTACCATTCCAACCAAGTGAACCGATTGAAACTTGGGAAGGATAAATATTCACTCCGGTAACACTATCCACTGGTGTTGTTTTTTCAACGGTATTAGGTTTCAATATTCTAAAAACATCAGACTCACTAGTTCTATCTAGTCCATATTGTAATTCAAATAGAGTTAATATCTTGTGTGAATTAGTTGCTTGTTTAGGTGCAGAAAGTTGACGTTTCACTAGATTTGTAGTTTTAATTTTCCCATCTGAACCTCCAGATAATAAAAATGGATGAATTTGTGATGTTGCTAATGATTCAGTTGAGCCATCATGTTTGGTAATTGGTTGTGTGGCAAAAACTGCACGAGCAGGGACACTCTTTGCATAAAATGGTCCTTCAGCTTGAATAAAACTGTATAAATGAGGACTATAAACAACTTTTTTGAAAATTATTTTGGATTTTGGAACTTTACTAATTGATGTGATTAAATTCTTAGTACCCAAAATCAACGTTGAACCGTCAGAACATAGTAAATAAATTAAAGTTTCATCATATTTTGAAACTGCTGCACTAATTGAACTGATGTAACTACCAAGAACAGGATGTAAGAATGATGGTGTTGGGTCAAGATCTCCAATACTGAATTCAGAGACATGACCAGTGTCTGTACCACATATAAGCTTGTAATTGTCTGTCCAATCATATGTGCTTATGATATGTTCGTTTCCTAATGTGAATTCAAAAGATGGGGTTTCAATTTCTAGATAAAGGTGGGAAAAATCGTTCAATTCGATAACGTGTATGTTTCCATCATTAGAAACAAAAGAAATTGAAAAATGTTCAGAATCAACAGGAACAGTTTTCAAATCCCATACGTTCCCCCAATTATGAAGTATATTTGTTAAAATTTTGGTTTTTTTAGTCACAGTATCAAATTCATAAATTTGTATTGCTGATGGATAAGAATGTCTTTCCAGAAGTTTAAAATTTTGAGAATTAGTCGTATCAGTGATATTGGAAACGGCAACAGCTAAATATTGAACAGACTCTGCACTCTTTGGAATCGTTGTTGAAGTTTTAGTTAGCCATACAAGGTCAGTGGTTAATAACCCAGTGTATAGAACTGTAGCGCTATTTTCATCTGCAACGGTCTGTCCTGGAGAAACTTTCAGAATTTCTGCATCATCGAATTGTAGATTGATCTGATTGATCTCTTGTGGGAATTTCTCATAGTATTCATTACTTGTTATTATCGAGTATTTGGTTTTTGGAATTTCAACATATGGTTGTAATGGTAAATATGGTCCTTTCAAATTCTCCTTAGGTAAAATAGTGGTGGAGGTTTCCCATCGCTGACGTAGATCTGCCAATTCAACAAGCTTTTGATTATTAGAACCAAAATACCTTAGATATTTATCTTTCAATGAACTTATATCTTTTTGTCTCGTTATCTCTTTTTTCGGGATCTTCCCAAGTTCGGCCTTTGCAGCAGCAGCAGCTATCTGTTGCTGTTCCTTCTTGGTGACTTTCTTAGCTTTTGGCTGCTTCTTCTTCGGTTTTACCAGTTCTTCAGCGATTACCTCTTCTTCCTTTTCCAATTCAAGCTCTGGAACCACATCCTCTTCCAAATCGTCCTCCTCACTCACATCGTTCATCACCACATCTTCGTCACTCCCACTGTCATTGGCAGCATACTTTGCGTAATCAACCTCCTTTCTTGCTCGTCTCGGTGGCATTTCTGGCTCTAAATGCTGTTTCTCTCTCTGTTTTGACGTGTTTGTTTACTTATTTTTGTTTGAAAGTAATGTTTCCGTAAACAGATAATTTCCTATTCGGGAGCATTTCTTGCGTGTGTTACCCTGAGACTTTCAAATAGCGGGAAATCAGTGGGAGAATGGCTGTAGAGTGAGTGTTATCAGTATTATTATCAATATCATCTTAAAGCACCACTCACTCTCCATACAATTTCACCTCCTATTTTCCCCATCACTATATTAACATCAAATTTTTCTTTGCTATAGAAAAAAAAACAAAAAATTCATCAGCAAAATAAACCCTTTCAAACCACAACCTCTAAATCCGCTTCACAAAATGCTCAAGTGGGTGCAAGGAGGAATCTCCGCAGTCACGGGAATCGCCGAGCCAGAGTACGGCCCAGAGTACATCCACAGCATCACCGACACCGTCAAGGACAAGCAGCCATTCACAGAGGCAACAAGAGACGATTTCAAGTGGTTGAATCCAGGTTCAACCAATGTGGAAACCCAGACTTTCTACTTCACCGATCCAAACGACGGCTACACTGGTTTTGCACAAGTGATCCACTCCACGATTGTTGGTTTGCACACAACCGCCCAATTCACTTTCAAAGTTGTCAATAACTCTACAAAAGAACAGATTTGGACTTCAACTAAACTAGAAGATTTCGTCATTAAAGGTAACAATTTCTATGCTAAAGACTTACAAATCGAATTAAACGAAGAAGGTAATGAGTATCATTTAATTTCTAATGTCAATCCTGAATCATTAGTTGATTTGAAAATCACTAGATTAGCTCCTGCCGCTAAGATCGGTAAAGATGGTGTCACTCTGTATGGTAACGATATAGAGGAACCATGGGGAACAATGAGACATGTTTTCTGGCCAAGAAACAAAGTTGTTGGTGAAATCAAGTCTTTGAATGACAAAACATTCACCATTGATGGTTATTCAATGTTTGTTATGGCTTTACAAGGTATGAAACCTCATCATGCTGCTGCTTCTTGGAATTTCTTGAATTTCCATTCAAAATCAGCAAGTGTTGTCGCTATGGAATTCACCACTCCAAAATCATACGCATCAACTAGTGTTTCATTGGCTTTTGTATCAAATGATGATTCCATCATATCAGTTTCTGTGAATAATGATATTTTACATCAAAAGACAGAAATCGATGAAGTTGGTTGGCCAAAACCAAACGCCATTGAGTTTGATTTCCATGGTGTTGATCCAAAGGCAACTGATGAAGAAGTCGTTGCAGGATCAAAAAAAGTGGAAGCTAAAGTCTATGGTGATTTACACCTATTGGAAAGAGTCGATGTTATGCATGAAGTTCCTGCTTTTGTTAAGAATATTGTTAGTGGTGTCGTTGGTACGAAACCATACATCTATCAATACTGTGATGAACTAACAGTCGAAACTGGTGATATCAAAGAAACTGCAATCGCTTGGGTCGAAACTACTTTCATCACTGAGGAATGAGACTTTTCTTTTGTTTTTCTTTGCATATTTTTTGTTTTTATTCTTTCTTCACACTACCTAATTAACTTTACTCATGTCTAACAATTCACCTTACTCATTATTTATTTTCCTAATCTTTGTTCGGCTTCATGTTTGGCTATGATATAAACTTTTTCTTTTTGGATTTCCCTTCATACAATAAATAATTTCTGTGTTTTTGTTATTCTTCTTGGTACTTCTATCTTGTTGTTTATTTGGATATCTCTCATTATGTTGGAAACGTTTGAATTTCTCGTTACGGATTGACGGTTTGTAATTTGTTTCTATCAACGATTTTTGGTTTGCCTATACCGTAGAAAGACTGTAGACTTCCATTTACTCATCTTCTTCATTCGAATAACCGGCAATTAGTCTCATCTCATACACTTTCAATAAATTATAAATCCTCACTGATAAAAAGTCTCAAAACAGCGAAAGCTACAAAGAAAAAAAAAATAACACCGCCAAATCAAAACAAATCTTTAATCAACTCAACCATCATAAAATGTCTTTTATTCACAGACTTCCCTTGCCAGAAGTAAGTCCCCAAGCTATGAAATCACTCGCTGGAACCCTCATTAATCGTTATCACAGAAATTTCTTGGACGTTTGCCCCTATATCTTGGTGTTGAATCCATATTGGGTATAACAATCATCAACAAGATGGCCGGTTTATACGGTATAATGTCTCTTTTCACAGGTCATCCTTTAGAGTTCATGCAATGGATATTCTATCTCTATTCCATTTTGATTGTGCCGTTTTATGCAAATTCATTCGTTAACATTTTAAAACCAAAAGCATTAGAAACATCAGCTATTGTGATTTTATTCTCAGTTGATAGTCTTGTTACAATTTTTTATACTTTATACTTCGCATATCAATGGTTTGTCAATGAAGATGTCAAGATTGAGAAGATTCCAGGTCAAGATTACTCTCAAAGTGCAACTCAAGCTTATGAATACGGTTGGATTTTAATAATATCCGGTGGTGTTATAATTTCAAAGTTATACTTCAATCTAATAATCTTGAGTTTCTACAAAAAATTATTAAAGTTCAATAAAAATCAAGGAATCACTGATATAGATGATGAAACTGAGTTAAATCTAAAGAATTTATCATCTTGGAGAAGATTGTTGTTCAAGTTTCAATATTGGTGCTATAAATATTTAAATGGGAAAATTTAATCCGTGGGTCCAACAGACGCATCAATATACCAATCATAGAACCTAAAGAGCACATACATACCCCCATCACTCAATCAGAACAACTCTACTCTTGCCATTAACTCTGTAGTTTGTATAGTTCATAGTTTATAGTTTTATAGTTCATCGGTTTACATAATCATAAAAACGGTAGGCGCAGATTTGGCGATGAGCTTTCAAATTTTTTTTCTGTATGGAGAAAAGAAACTTGAGACTGATTGATTGTTTTCAAGGAATATGTCATTGGAAGAGGAGATCAAGAACTTGAATCTTGAAGGAGAAGAGATACAGTCAGTTGAGTCTGAAGATTCAGACCTTTCAGACTTCTCTGATTTTTCAGATTCTGAAGATGAGTCTAAACCTGTTGAATCTTCAAACAATAATCAAAAACCAACTGGTTCTACTCCATTACCATCATCAAAATCCAGTTCAACCACAAACAAAGCTAAAATCTTGAATAAATATGCTGATAAGATCAAGACTGATGAGTATAATTTCAAACAAAAACGTATCAATAAAGATAAATCAGATAGAGCTACTGTTGAAAACGTTTTAGATCCAAGAACAATTGGATTTATTGTCAAATTGATCAAAAAGGGAACAATCACTAAGATTAATGGATGTTTGAGTACTGGCAAAGAAGCCAATGTGTACCATGCAGAGAATGAAATGACAGGGAAAGAATATGCATTAAAAGTCTATAAAACTTCGATCTTAGTTTTCAAAGATAGGGAACGTTATGTTGATGGAGAGTTCAGATTTAGAAATTCAAGATCTCAACATAATCCACGTAAGATGATCAAGATTTGGGCAGAAAAAGAATTCAGAAATTTGAAAAGATTGAATTCAAATGGAATGTATTCACCAGAACCTGTTGATTTAAAATCTCATGTTTTGCTAATGGAATTTTTATCAAATGGTGATGGATTCCCATCTCCAAAATTAAGAGATTATCCATATAAAGATTTTGAAGAAATCACCAAGTTTTATCATGATATGGTTTACAGTATACGGTACATGTTTCAAAAATGTCGATTAGTTCATGCTGATTTATCAGAATATAATTCCATTGTTCATGATGGTAAATTATACATTTTTGACGTTTCTCAATCTGTTGAACCTGAACATCCAATGAGTTTGGATTTCTTAAGAATGGATATCAAGAATATTAATGACTTTTTCATGAGAAAAGGTATTGATGTTATTCCTGAGCGTTTGATTTTCAAATATACCATTGAAAGTTTGGAAGTTTTAAAGATTGAAAATGATGAAAAAGAATCACATTTTGAATATATAAGGTCTCTACCCTTAAAATCACAAGAAAGTCAAGAAGATGTTGCAAAAGATGCAGTCTTTAGAAATCTACATCTTGTGAGATCTTTGAATCATTTGGAAGAACGTGATTTTGACAAATTCACAGACGGTAAAATAGACACAATGAAGAGTCTTGTTGGTGACGATATCCCAGAAGAAGAAGAAGCTGAGAGTGACTATGACGATGACGATGATGACGAAGAAGAAACAGATGGCAGCTATGACTCTGAGGATGAAGATGACGAAGATGAGGATGAAGATGGTGACGAAAACAAAGTTAAAACAAAAGTGTGGAAAGAAAGAATAGTGGAATTGAAAGGTAAAAAACATGAAGACAAAGATGCCAAAAAGGAGAGAAAACAAAAAGCAAAAGAAGAAGCCAAAGAAAAGAGAAAAACTAAAATGAAAAAGCACGTCAAGAAGAAATTAGTTAACAAAGGTAAGAAATAGATAGCATGTCATATATAGAAAAAATAAATATTGTTAAACAGAACCACCACTTTGATGACCTTCAATTATTCCCGCCATTTCCAGTAATGCACGATCCTCACCAATGCTCTTTAAATTAACCTGCTGTCTTCTCTTTGCCTCTTTTTGTTCCCATTCCCATCTTTTGTTTTGTTCTTCCAATTCTTTTTCACCACCACAACCCCATACCTCAACATCACTTATCAAAAACCTATCCTCATATTCATTGTACCAATCTTCTTGATTTGCAGATTTGAATTCACCTCCAAGTCCTAAATGTCTGAAAACAGCAAACTCTAAACTTTGATCAATTGTTAGTGAAACATTTCCAGGGCTATATCTCTTAAAATTATTCTTAATCACAGGTTGTTGACTTCCAATACCAATTCCTCCTCCTAATGTGTTAAAATAAATCAAGTTTTTTGTAGATATTCCTGTTTTGAATATTCTTTGAACAGGAGATAGTTGAAATATTTCAGTCTTTTCATCTCCAAAACTATCCTTATTCGTTATTCTCCATGGTTGGTTGATATAAACACCATATGTTATAACGTCATTTTCATGTTGAGTAGACATTAAGCCATTCTTGAATCTTGGAAATTCCTCATCAAATTTGACATATCTTGAATTCTTGATATTAGGACTGATTCTCTTCCCTTTAATTATCAGTATTGATGGTGCCATCCATTTGAAAACTTTCGATTCAAATGATCTCATCGAGAATCCGGATTCTGAACCGATATAGAGTTTCCTAATGTTAGAAAAAACCAACTCTTTCTTCAGTATTGTGGACAATTGAGACGATGAGAACTCATTCATTAGTCTTGAAGATGCATTTATCTCTTTTGATTTTGTATGTTTCACCTTGACTTCTTTTTCATCAACAATTTCCTTTTTTTGATCGAATAATAATATCTCCAGCAAAGAAGAGAAAGGATGAAGTAGATTTTTTGCCACGGTTTCAACACTGCTAGTGAATTGTTTGTAATTTATTTCTTCTTTATCAATATTGTCTAATGTCACTGATGGATTCATTGACCTTAATATGGGCAATGCATGTAATCTATATTGATCAAACCTTTTAAAGTTCTCCTGAAACAAACTCAGTGACTCATGTGGTTCCAATCTTGCTATTATGATTAAAAATGTAATGATATTCAATAGTTTCTCAGCAGGAACCGATATCTCATCAAATTCAATTTCATCAAAAGATTGAACAATTGGGGTATTACTCCAGTTAGGGAGGCCATTGTTCTGTATAACCACATCAAACTTCGCCTCTTTATTAACTAGTTCTTTATCATGTATATCAGTTAAACAGGCATAGATTAACTTCAAATAGTCATAATTTTTCCCAAGTACATTCCCACATCTTTCACTATTTATCAATACAATTGCTTTTAAAATCCCGTTAAACGTAACACCTTCCACTTCATGATTGAGAAAAGGGAACTGAGAAAGCAGTTTAACAAGTTGATATATTCCACTACTCTGTTTCGGATCATCAGGTAGATCCATCATCTCACTAAACTCAGACTCACTTATCAATTGATTTTGATCCTTATCGTGACGTTTCATGTTCTCTTTGATGGTATAAAGCTCAATGGGGGAAAACTGTTTTGCACAGGACTCTGCAAAAAGTTTGGATAGTTCCGAAGCAGAAGCAGTTTCCGCATGAACAGTAGCTTCAGAACTGGATGATTGGCCCATGTTTTCACCGTCTGTATACACTAACAATTTTGAGAAATAGTAGCAATTGAAGTTTTATTGTGTCTCGGTATTTTTTGTTTACTTTAGCGGTACGGACACACCTCATCTCAAAATGCTGAAATTTTTCTTGAGGATATTTTTTTTTTAGTTAGTTGCAGGTTTTAGACTGATAGAAATTAAAGAATGGCTGGAAAGGAAGAAGGGAAGAAAGTGACCAATGACAAGCGTTTCAGCTCGCTGCATAATGATCCTCGGTTCAGAATGCCTAAAAAGAACGACTTCAAAGTCAAGCTGGACGATAGATTTAAGGCCTCTGATTTGAAAGGTTTAGAGAGAAAAGCTAAGATAGATAAATATGGTAGAAAGATCAAAGAAGATGATAAATCCAGAGATTTCAAGAAGTTCTACGATACCAAAGATGATGAGAGTAATGATGAAAGTGGTTCAGATGAAGAAGATGAGGAAGAAGTCCAAAGTGAAGAAGAGGAAGAAGAAGCTAGAGTGATAGATCGTGCTCGTGGTGAAGGACTTGGTGCATCATCAGGCGATGAATCTTCAAGTGACGAATCATCCTCTGAAGATGAAGATGATGAAGATGAGTTAGAAGAAGAGACAAAACCAGAAGCTGGTGATCCAGAAAGAAGATTTGCTGTTGTCAATCTCGATTGGGATCATGTGAAATCTACAGACTTGATGGCCACTTTCAACAGTTTTGTTCCAAGTGATGGATCTATTGAATCTGTTCATATTTACCCAAGTGAGTTTGGTAAAGAAAGATTGCAAAAAGAAGAAGTTGAAGGACCACCAAGAGATCTTTTCAAGAGTAAGAAAGGAAAGAAAAATCAAGACTCTGATGATTCAGATTCAGAAATTGAAGCCAAAGACTTGTACGAAGAAGACGATGGTAAAGAAGATTATGACTCTAAGTCTCTACGTCGTTATCAGTTGCAAAGATTAAGATATTATTATGCTGTTGTCACTTGTGACTCGGTTAAAACAGCAAAGACCATCTATGATAATTGTGATGGAACTGAATATGAATCAACTGCCAACTTCTTTGATTTGAGATTTGTTCCTGATGATATGGAGTTTGATGATAAACCAAGAGATTCCTGTACAAAGATTCCATCTAATTATCAACCAGTATCATTTGTCACTGATGCTTTACAACATTCAAAGGTTAAATTGACATGGGATGAAACTCCTGCTGAAAGGGTCAAGATGAGTTCCAAATCTTTCAGTCAAAGAGAGTTAGACGACATGGATTTCAAAGCCTATTTAGCATCTGATAACAGTGATGATGAAGATGAATTGGTTTCTGAAGATTTAAAGAATAAATATAGAAACCTTGTTGGTTCAAGTACAAAGATTGGCGACAGGGATCTTTTCAGTAAAACTGATGATAAAGATGATGTGGACATGGAAATCACATTTACACCTGGTCTTGACGCTGGTGAAGAGGCTCCAACTCCAAAAGACCCTGAAGAAGAGACAACTATAGAGAAAATGAAAAGAAAGGCTAGAGAACGTCGTAAAGCTAGAAAAGACAAACTCAAAGCTCTCAAGAAAGGTAAAGTTGAAGATACTTTAGAATCTGAAGACGAGGAAAAGGAAGAAGTTAAAAAACCAAAGAACAAGAAACAATCCAAGAAGAACAAAGCACCAGAACTGGACGAAAAATCTAAAGCTGAGTTAGAACTACTAATGTTGGATGAAGATGAGAAAACGAAAGCACAACACTTTAACATAAAGGAACTAGTAAGATCAGAAAAAGAGAAATCCAAGAAAGCTAAACACAGAAATAAAGACAAGATCATAGAAGATGATTTCCAAGCTGATTTGAACGATCCTAGATTCAATGAGATTTTCACTAACCATGACTTTGCCATTGATCCAAGTCAACCACAATTCAAGAATACATCAACGATGAAGAAAATTTTGGAAGAACGTAATAAACGTCGTGATGATGATGAAAAAATAGAGAAAAAACCAAAACAGTCGAAAAAGAGAAAACTCGAAGTTAAAACTGACAGTCAGGACTTCAATGTCAAGTCATTGGTCCAGAAACTGAAGGCAAAGGCCAAAAACTGATCCTGAATATAGTAAAATTTATAGTCAATGTCACGTGATCGAAGATATTTTTGTAGCAAACGCCCCACAAAAATGACCCGATTTTTCATTGAACTTGTAACAATAGAAGAAATTACAAGAAGGAAAAAAATGGTTTTGGATGCAGCTAAGAGAGAAAGTTTTGTTGAGTGGGCCAAATCACAAAATGCTCGTATTGGGACTCATATCAAGATCAAAGAATCAGAACTTGGTGGTACTGGATTGTTTTTTGATGTGAGTTCATTCGTCAAAGAATTTGGGAAAATTAAACCAGATGATAGTTTGGAAGTGTTGCGTATTCCACAATCGTTGAAACTTTCATTGGACTCAATTGCAAAGAATTTAATCAAAGCACAAGCTACTTATGATTTGAAGCAAGCTACTGGTGATTATATCAAACAGGGCACTGTCTTCACCACGTTTCTATCTCAATTTTCTAATGCATTTGAAGACGATGTGGATCCATTAGTGAGAAGTGGGTTAACAGAGACCAATATTTTAGTTGGGGAGATTCAAATTCTATCCGTATTGAAATCAATTAGAGACAAGCTCTTGGGATCGGGTGTCATTGATGATCATTATAAGAAATTTTTGAACGATTCACCATTTAAGAAATTCGATCCATATTTAGAATTGTTGGAATCTACAGAAGTTCCATTATTGAAATTGGACAAACTCTTTGATGATCACAAACAGCTATATAAGTACAATCATAGGGAATCCAGAACCAGAATTGAGAAATTGAGACATGAAGTGATTTACAAGGCATTAGGTGCAATTGACGAAGAATTAGGATTTGATGCTGAAGAATTGGTTAATGAGGATGGATTGAGACAAATAGAAGCTGCAGTGATATCGAGAATTTTAGAAATCCCTGAAGAGTTGAACAACACTGATCAAAAAACTGAGGTTGAACAACAGGGTCGTTTTGACAAGTACTCTAACACTGAAGACGAAAGTAGAAAAGCTTTGAGAGCAGATACTTATCTTGATAAAACACAATCTGACGAAACAGAAACCGAAGAAGAGAATGTACCAGCTGGAAGATATGATCGTTTCAAAGATCCAAGAGAAACAGATTTCAGAAAAGCTTATAAAAAAGAAGATGAAGGTGTCAAAGAGGAGCCTGAATTTGCAGTCGCATCAACATTAGTGCCATTAATTGACTTTGTCAACCATAGCAATGATCTAGTCAATGCCTCTTTTGATGTTGATCGCTTGAACAAAGATGTGTTGTTGAAAGTTGATGGATCCAAACTTCAAAACGTTGAAGGTGAAATTGAACTTTTTATTACCTACTCGGAGATCGAAGATGTTTATAAGTTTGCCCATTCCTATGGATTCATTCCAAGAAGTTCCAAGTCTGATGTCTTATTTGAACATGCCATTGATAGAGATTACCTTTTGAACTATGTTGTGAAAGGAAAGAAATTTGACCATAACTTGGGTGTCACTTTGAAATGGTTTGGTATAATCCCTAATGTTCAATTCGTTCTAAGATATGATGAAGCTGGTGAAAAGATTAAAGATATTGCATTGAACTTGGATGAGAATTATTTCCCATTCGCTTTTACAAAGGATTTGAAATATGTTAAAGAACATGCTTTTAATATCATCAAACAAAACACTGATGTTTTACCTGATGAATATATCAAGGAATTAGTCAAATTACAAGAGTCAAATAAGAATGACGTTGTTGATTTGGGCTATGGATTGACTCCATACATCTCTCCTGAAGTCGGTGAAGATGAAGATCTTTTGAACGTTGAATACCTGGTTGAAAATACAGATGATGAGCATGTTAATGTGTTGATTGCTGAGTTCATTGATTTCTTGGTCGAATACCTGAAAACTCGTTCAACAACATTAAAAGATTTTGTCAAGAGCCATGAGAATGATACAGATTCAATAGTTGTCCAACTAGCCCAATTTGAGATTGACTTGATCGAAACTTTTGTAAAAAAGGTTTCACAATACGATAATGCAGATGATAAAGTCGAACATTTGGTCATTGGGGCTGAAGACCTCAACGAAGAATGGTTGAAGAACAGAATGCCTCCAATTACCATTCCAGTACAGGACAGACTTGCATTACTTGATGAGTTCACTTTGAACGGACTCAAAGACCTGACATTCTCCAGAAGTGAAGAAAACGACGTTGTATATGAAGAGAGTTGAGTCTGACTCTTTCTTATGGATAATCAATATATATAATCACAACTAGCAGCCAATTGATCAACTTGTAGTTCCATCAAGTATGACGTAAATAGAAAATAGACACTCGGTGACTAAGCAGCAGAACACGAAAAACGAAAAGTTTCGTGTTCATAAGTTTTGATCCAAAGCAACACAGAGTACTCAAGATGCAATTCAGTGCTGTGTGCCTCATGGCATGGCTGCTGCAAGTCGTCAGTGCAATCCATTTCTATTCCCAGTCTGGAGAAACCAAATGCTTCTACGAAGAACTACCTAAAGGAACCGTTGTTGTGGGAAAAGTGAACAGTGAGATTGGTCAAGACGGCAAGTTCGAATACTCACCAATGATCAAGCTGGATATCACTGTCGATGAGACTTTTGACAATGACCACAGAATTGTCACACAAAAGATCTCCAATTCTGGTGATTTCACATTCTCATCCCTAGATTCCGGAGAGCACAAGTTCTGTATCACCCCAAGATTCCAAATCCCAGACGTGAAACTCAGGGTGTTCTTCGACCTAGTGATTGCAGGCTCGGAAGTCCTTGACAGTAAAGGACAAGACGAGATCTCTGTGATGAACAACCGTGTCAAAGAACTCAACAACAAACTAAGTGAGATTCACCGTGAACAGAAGCTGTTCAGAGACAGAGAAGCCAATTTCAGAGACCAGAGTGAAAGCACCAACAGCAAAGTTGTGTGGTGGTCCATCGTGCAAGTGCTTGTTCTTGGTGGTACGGGTTTCTACCAGTTGCGCCACCTCAAGCAGTTCTTCATCAAGCAGAAGGTGTTATAAATATATGTCGCCTGTCTAGAGTTTCCCCTTGTAGCCCGCCTAGAGTCTCCGCCTGGCTCTGCTCGGATCCCTGCCTAGCATTTCCGCCTGGGCCTATTTAGTACCAGATATCCCCGAGCACTGAAAAAGTTGGGAAAGATCCATCAAAACGCATCACCAATCGCACGATAATCACACCAGTGCCCCACCCAGAAGCCCACGAGAGCCTCCACTAGCAATGTCCAGTCTCCGACTCCTCCCGGTCTACGAGAAGGCAGCCAACAAGCCCTCGCCCATATTCAACCTCCAGCTCACTCCAGCCATTAGAGAATACGTACAGAACAATGGTAAGCTGCAGATCCTTGTTGAGAAAGGCGAAATGTATCTTCAGTTCAAGGACTCGGAGGGCAAGATTAAGCTCAAAGGGTCCCGTATCGAAACACCCAGCACAATTTACAAACAGTTTTCCAATACCTCTTTCAAGAACATGGGTCAAGCCGAAACAACGCTTACAATAGACCCTTTGGCCACGGTGGAAGTACCAGTAACGCAAAGCACAGAGAATGTACCCAATCCTAACGAGACACCTACCCAATCTCCATTACCAGAACTCAAGAGAAACGGTCACCCTGTTGCTTTCTTTGCATCAAATGGCTCAACACCCTCCATCTCTTCAACCAAATCTCAAAATAGACCTTCAAGTGCTCCTAGCTCAAAACGCATTCCTTCCGGTTCAAAATCACAAGGACCACCTCCACCTCCACCTCCTCCACAGTTCTCAAAGAAAACCCTTAACTCAATCTTGGAGACGACTGCATGCAAAACGATACGGTACGTATTAGCATTGGGGCCTGCCACCGAGAGAGAAATTCAAGTTAGAACAAGATATGATCCTTTCCTGGTTCATCAATCACTGCAAGTGGTTGGATCCTCGTTTGTTGATGAGAATATTATTGATGAATTCCCTAATGTACGACCAGAAGGCGAAAGGATTGTGGAAGACCTTTATGTCTTGAAACATGAGCATTACGAAGGTTTGAGAGTTTTCGAATCAAGAATGTATTCTGATTATCAAAAGAAGATCATTGCTATCAACTGTTTGAAAGTTTATGATACTTTGAAATTCTCAAAAAAACAAGGTGCCATAGAGTATCTAAATCGGGGCCTAGAGGAACTTGGTGTTTCCAGAGATGAAACTAGAGGAAGACAACTATCAAATAAACCACAGAGAGATGGGTCAAAAAGACCACAGAGAGATGGATCTAATCGATCACAACGAAGATCTGATAGTAAAAGACAAGAAGACACAATAGCATCTGCAAACAATCTGTCTTCATCTAATTCTTCTTCTTCATCCTCATCCAATGGATCAGTTATTTCAAAAAAACGTCAAAATCCAGAAGATGAGCATGATGAGCTATATTATCAGCTTCTTGCTAAAAAATTCAAAACAAAATACAAAGAGTATGAGGAATTATATGAATCTTTACAAAATTTCAAAGATACGATCGATGAACAAAAAGAAGAAGATTTGAAAAAACTGTACAATCTTCATCAGGAGCTAACAGCCTGGAAAAAACAACTATGGGATAGTGCTCCGTCTAGATAATTCCATATACCATTCTACATTAAACTTGCGGACAACGTTTATTCAAAAATAAACATAATTAATTCTTATCAAAAAAAACTGAAACACATGTACTCTATTGTATTGTGAAATCATTGTAATAAAACATCCGTCTCATATACGATGACCTGGGACCAAACCAAACAAAATACTAAATGCAGCAGCTGTTATCAGAGTCAAAAACAGAACCCAAAATGCTCTTTTCCTTAAAAGACTAAAAACAAATGGTTCATATAGATTCTTAACCCACCTCTTCTTTTTGAGTTTGGCGCCTTTATTATATGTGCTTAACTCCTGGTTATCACTAACTCTCAAAAATACCATTATTGGGTCCAGTTTGTATAAAAATGAGTATAATAAATATGAACCAAGTACGAATGGAACTATAATTACAGCTCTTATAGCTTTTGGTTTCACATCAACAAAAATCAACGAATAACTTATCCAAAACCCTGCAAAGAAGAAAAATAAACCAAGAACCAGTCTGATTAAAGAATGAGAGTTGTTTAAGTTGTGTAAAGCATTTTGTTGAAGAAAGAAAGGTAATGATTCTCTTTCCATGGCTGAATAAACGTAGTTTTTAGCATCTTCAAAAATATCTGGATCATCACGACCTTGAATCTCTATATCGTGTCTGATCTTTCTGATAATTCTATCAGGAATGACCAATCTCTTTGGTGAATTCTCTTTAAAATAAGTGTTCAAGATGTTTCGAGATGATGATTTTAAAGTTGATCTTGTAATATTACCATTCTTGACATTGGCAATATATTTTTCCAATTGTTCAGGAATAACCCTTGTTGAATTTCTATGGTTCAAAGGATCATCTATTTCTCTTTCATTAAAAGGTGAGTTTTGTTGTTGTTCATATTGACGTTGAATTAAATCACCAGCAAACACTTTCTTAGGAGAGCTTAATGGTTCATATGGGTTTTTCAAAGCAGATTCTTCAATTCCTGATGTCTCCTGGTATGGATAGTGTTCTTCCTCTGCTGTTTGTGATTGTGGCGCTTGATCTGTTGTGAATATAGCATTGATCCTTGCATCATTAACATTGATGTATTCATTACCTTGCAAAAACGAAGAAACTCTCTTGCTGTCTTTTTCATCCAAGAAACCTTCGTTCAACAAAGCTTCTAAGAGGAGTGAAGAACTCACTGATTCTCTATGATCCCCTAAAATTTCCTCTGGGTCGTTTGAAGAACTCGTATTCTTCTTCTCATTTGACGAGTAATTTCTTTCATCAGAAAGACTTTTATGCTTCTCACTCAAGATAAGACTCTCCCTTAGGCCTTTAACGTAGTCTTTACACAGCCTCAAGTGCGTTATCACATCAATCCAAAAGTCCAAATAGTCAACTGCATTCTGATAGTCCCTGACATAGACATAAAATGACCATAGATCAACTGGTGCCTCTGTTCTTCTGTTCAGTATCTCGTACAGGGTAGGAAGTCTATTTAGTATGGTGTGATGGCTGGTCGCACTTGTGTTGTTGTTGATGGACTTAGCTTGGTTTAGAGTAGCATCTAATCTCTCACTCTGGATAAGGTTATCATACGAGCGTTGTGAGAGAGTATCCTTCGCCAGCAGATCCTTGATATCTGAGTCGGGCAGAATTGTCTGCTTTGCAGAAGGTTTCTGTGGAGAGGACATCTGTTACTCCAGGCTCTTGAGTGACAGCGTGTTTAACTCTTTAGTGATTGTAATAGTGCTCGTTTTATGAGAATTTTTTGGTCTCTTTGACTTGTTTACAAAATTCCGTTTTGGGATGAAATTGAAAAACGCCGCTCGCGGTTCGAATCTCGTGATCGAATGTTTTTTTTCCTGCTTGCGGAAAAAGATTATTCTAGATTGCCGCAACTTTTGTAATACCGACTGTCAACGGTAATATATAAGTACAAGTAGAATGGTCAATTCTTTCCCGTCTAAATTTCTTCGTTAACTAACTATACATCAACAATGGGTTATCCTACTCCTCTCGGTGGTGTCACCAGACGCTTGAACGCTACTACAGTCATTCACTCTACCAAGTTCCTAAGAATGGACAAACTAGCATTCGGTAACAGAGTTGCTGTGATTAATATTCCAGACACCAATAAATTGATTATCTGGTCTTCTATTCCAGTTTCTAGAGAACTTGAGAAAGTGATTGAAACTGCCACCAATGATGAGCCTAGCAAATTTGAGATTTTTGCTGTCATTATTCCTGATATTGAACACACAATGGCCGCTTTAGATGTTAAGAAATTGTATCCGAACGCCTTATTAATTGGTCCTTCTGGAATCAAAGATAAACCAGATTTAAAATTGGATTTCGATTTCACCGATTCTCTTGCTAATAAAGTCGTCCCAGGTACTACCATCTCTGAAGCTTTAACCAATTATGATTTTGTCTTCATCAACGGACATCATAACCGTGAACTTGTTACATTTGATAAGACAACAAAAACCTTATTTGAAGCTGATTTGCTTTTCAACATTCCTTCAAAGGGTAAAACTGAACAATATCCAGCCGGTGATCATAATAAGGGATTTTCAGGATGGATAAACTCTAGTTTAAACCCAGACTCAAAAGTTGGTAGATTTATGATGAAAAAAATCGTTGCAAAATCACCAGCTACTTCTAAAGGTTTGAAAGCTATCTATGATTTGGATTTCGAAACCGTTGTTGTGTCACATGGTGAAGTCATCTCCAAAGATGCTAAAGAGAGATTCAAAAAAGTCTTTGGTTCTTACTTCTGATTCCAAAATAGATCTACCTAATTAATTTTAATATAACCACTTTTTATCTTCAACTTTGTCATTCCCTTGTTGTCTGTTTATCCAGATTTCTACAAGAGAATCCCCATTAATACTAAAAATAAACAATTGAATAAAATTATTTGTCTTTAATTGATTAACCTGTACATATTACTCTAAAAAACTCTGTATGTTGAAATCAAAGATGGATGACTAAAAATTATCCCATTTCTCTTCTTCTTTAGACCAGTTCTTGTTAGAAACACCTTGAAGTTTAGTCTTTTGTTTTGGTTTTGATAACCCAAAAGCTGGTGCAATTTCCTCTTCTTTATCAATATCATCAAAAAGTTTACCATATTTACCACCTTGATCAGAAGGACCTGATTGACCTTCAACAAATTTATTAAAAGTTTGAATACCATATTGACTTGATTCTGAAACTTTTTGACCAAATTGAGCAGCAGCTCTTTTTGTCTCTGCTCCCAAATCACTTTGTGCAAATTGTTGAACACTTGGTTTGATAACTGTTTCATTGACATCTTCTAAAGATTTAGTGACAGAGCTAGAGAATATACTCCAACCTCTTGAAAAGGCACCTAATGGATCCTTCTGTAAATTTTCCATTGTGAATGCAGCACCATTGGACTTATTTTGTGCAGGTGCAGGAGTGTTACCAAATCCTTGGAATTTACCACCTTGATTAGGTGGCAAATCAGCTGGTCTTGATTCATTCTTAGCACCTAAAGTTGCGAAATAATTCTCGTTTTTATTCTTTTGATCAGCTGGTAAAGTTGGAGTTCCCTTTCTTGATGAGATAGGCGTATCATTTGAAATTGATTTCTGGTTGATTGAAGGGGTCGCTGAAGGAAGGTCTGTTTTCTTGATTTCTAATTTAGAATAGTCTCTAGGTATGAACTCAGTTCCTTGTAATTCAGCAGTCAATTTTTCTTTATAATCTTCAGCTATTGGATTATCATATTTGATCTTAGGGTCTGATTTTAAATCTAAGCCATTTGATTCAAAATACTCAGCACATTTTTCATTACCACCAATCTCCATTCTCTTTACTTCATCCTCTTTGAACTGATCCATAGTAATCGATCTAACAAAGGAGATATGCACACCTAACCCACGGTGGACACCAGCACACTCCAAACAGATGAAGATACCAAATTTTGGAGAAGCCCACTGAGGGTTTGGGGCGTTACAGTCGAAACATCTCTTGTTCCCAGTTGTTTTCTGCAGTTGGAGAAGTTTTCTTCTTGTATCTGGGTCAACGGTCCAATCTCCGGCCATTATAGTTCCACAATGTTGTCAACAACTTTTCGTAAGTGCTGTCCCAAATTATCAACAGCAAAAAAAATCACGAATGCCATGGAAACATAACCATTGAAATAATTATAATTTAGCTGCGATGTTATATTGATAAAGTATCAACTTTATATACTGCAAGTGTTTATTCACTTGATTACTGCAAGTGTTTATTCACTTGATAAGTGAATACCTGAATTACAGACCAACTGGTTAATGGCTTTAATACTTTTTTCTCTCTAAGTAAATTTTATACCTACAAGTATCGTGCACCATTCTGTAACACTAATCAATTATACGGTCTTTAACGAGAACAAAGTTGTAGAAGTCAATAATCAATCCATCAATATCGTCTCCAACATACAAAAAATCAAGATTTACTCACTAAATTCAATTCAACTTTCAGTAAATTTTACTACAATTTTTTACGGCTAGACGATTTTTACAACCTCGGCTGAAATTCTGATTCTTCTCCACAAAAAAGTTTTGGCATATAAAATTTGGAGATTGGTGAAAAAACTATTTAAACCTGAGAGAAAAGCTTTTTCGTCTTCTTCTTCAGTAAATTCAGCAAAAATGGGATTAGACAGAAGTTATTTAGAAAGAGTTAGTTTCAAGCCAGACATTTTCAAAGGGAAAGTGGCATTTGTTACTGGAGGTGCTGGTACGATTTGTCGTGTTCAAGTGGAAGCACTTGTCTTGTTAGGTGCTGATGCTGCAATTGTTGGAAGAAACCCAGCTAAAACTGAGGCTGCTGCTAAAGAGATTGCTAAACTAAGACCTGGTGCTAAAGTTATTGGAATTGGTGGCACAGATGTTCGTGATGTCAACAGTTTGAAATCGGCTGCAGATAGAGCCGTTTCTGAATTGGGAAGAATAGATTTCGTTATTGCTGGTGCCGCTGGTAATTTCATCTCTGATTTCAACAATTTGAGTTCAAATGCTTTCAAATCAGTGGTTTCAATTGATTTGCTAGGTAGTTTCAATACCGTTAAGGCAACTTATGACCAATTGGTGAAAAACAAAGGAGCAATTATATTCGTTAGTGCCACTTTACATTACGCTGGTGTGCCTTACCAATCTCATGTTAGTGCTGCAAAAGCCGGAATTGATGCTCTTTCTCAAGCACTAGCTGTCGAGTTGGGTCCTTTAGGTGTGAGATCCAACGGTATTGCTCCTGGTATGATTGAAGGTACCGAAGGGTTTGAAAGATTAAGCGGAGGTGTAACTATAAAAGAATTAGCAAAGAAAGTTCCGTTACAAAGAGCTGGTACTACTGAAGATATCGCAAATGCAACAGTGTTTTTGTTTAGTGATGCAGGTAGTTACATTTCCGGAGATGTTCTTGTTGTTGATGGTGCAGCATGGAGTTTGGGCCAAAGTTCTTTTGTTAAAGACTATCCTGATGATATAGTTAAAAGATTGACAAGTCCTTCGAAGTTGTGAGAGTTACTCAAAATATATGATTGGAAATGATTTACAAAATGTAGTATATATCCTCTAATTTTAAGTATTCGAATTTGGGGTATATATAGTGTTCTCATTTAGAAGAGAATTTAGATGCAAATTTTTTACCAGCATGTGTTATTTTTGATTTCAATGTTGTCTTCTTTTTTGATGATATTTTATTCTTCAAGCTTATAACATCATCTTCTCTCATTCTCTTTTCCTTAACTTTGTTTTCCTTACCATTGGTGAGGCCTTGATTCAAATTGTTGATTTTAATCCTATTCTTAATTTCTTTCTCATTTTCATTATCATTAGTTTCATTATTATTTGATTCTTCTCCATCATCTGATTCACTTGTGTTATCTGATTCATGTCCTTCATTAAAATATTCATCAGGATCAGCACTGTTGTTCATACTATCATCTAGTCCAAGACTATGATCAATATCATTTAATCTTTTTCTAATTTTACCCATATCCACAAATTCAATCAACTCCAAGCCAGAATCAACAGTTTTCACTGATTCCAATATCGGTCTATAATTCTGAACAATATATTCTGATAAAGACTTATAATTTGCTCGTGAAGCATCATGGTCCTTATTTTCTAATTCTAACAATATGCTCTCCAATAGATCTAAAACTGTTGAATAAACCAAATTTTCAGAATGTTGATGTGTTTTGAACAAATCAAACACGTTCTTCAAAAGATCATTATAAATGATATATCTGATGTAATATTCGTCATTTAAGAGTATGATTGACTTCAAAGAACGAATTGATGCAAGTTTTAGTTGTAGTTTATGATCTGAATTTATCAGTTGTGAAATCCCTAGCAAGATATGATTCTCTAAGAAAAATGACCTTGAGATTAACTGATCTTTTGTGCAAAAATTGATCAATTCAGATAAATGTATTAGCAAGTCATCTTTTTTCTTATCAAATGGAAGTGGTTCATTGTCATTTGTAGAAGAGGTAGTTTCGATCAAAGGACCAAACAATTTAGGAGCAACTTTGGAATAAAAAGCAGCAAAATATGATTCTGTATCTAATTGATCAACAAATAACTGTTCACTAATTGAATTTGGAGCATTCAAGTTGTTGACTGGATCCAGTAGAGATTTAAGAGCTTCAAAAGCTTGTACTCTCAAACCAGGTGCATTATCAGCTAGCAGAAAATCTGTGAGCATAGACAGTAAAGTCATATCATCAGATAATTTTAATGGAACTGTATTGGAGTAACTTGAGAAAGATATATCATCATACTCAAGGTCCTCATCAATTTCATTCATAGTTCTCTCATATTCATCGGGATTAAAAGCATGTGGTTTAGTATCTTTCAAACTTAATTTCTTACTGTCATTAGATTCATTTCCTTTCGAGATATCACCATCCTGACTTTCAGTGGATGTACTAACCAATAAAACATCATGTTCAATTATGGAAACAAGAATTTCAGTGCTTAATACTCTAAGATCAACTGATTCATCTTTCAGCACAAACCCTAAAGTTGTCAATAATCCCTTCTTAACCAAACTTTTGTATAAATTAGTTTTTTGCTTTGGCTGTAAGGTTTTAGATATCAAAATAAATTGATGTATTAGTTTAATACCATCTCTTTTTTTGTCAATATTACCATCTTGTTTATAAATTTCAAATAATTCATCAATATAATCTGATTTCTCCAAGAATTGAATAATTTGGACTTGATTATAATGTATTAGTGTGGAGATAAAATTAAAAGTTGGATCGTCCAATAGTCTGGCAAGGACAACATCTTTCAAAAATTGTAACTTAAAAGTTTTTATAATCAATTTTTTAATGTTTGCCGCTTTGATAGGTAAAATTTCTTTGAATTTTGAATCATCTTTCAAATAATTTCTATGATTTGCTTTATGTAAGGGGAAGTCAGGATCATATTCCAAAATCCCAACAATATCCATCATATGTTCATCCTCTAAAATGGTTTCTATTATAACCACTTCATTCAAAAGAATTAAAGTTTTGATGATATTGCATAATATGTGAAGATTCTTGATCTGTTTAAGATCTTCAGCTTGATGGAAAAGTGCTGCTAATTTGCCAATGTATTCGTTATTTCCAATAAACTTGACAATTGAATCTTTTTGATAAGTGGATGACGGATTTTCATTAAACTTCTGGAAAATATCAGGAAGATCTTCAAGGGTTGGATTCTCATTAGGATATTTTATTGGTCCTGTTATAAATTCGGAAACTTCACCACCATTCAATTCAGATGGAACAATATACACCAAAGAGATATTTGGTGCTAGATTATCTCTATTAACTTTTATAAGGAAGTGACAAAGCGAGGCACAGCCTGCTTTCTCTTGAAATGATAATGCTATATCTTGTCCAGATTCCGAATCTGACCAAACTATTAAAGTTTCTTGTTGTCTTTGAAATTGAGTAGTTCCTTCAATCTTTGTTCGTAGTAATTCATCAGATTCATCGAGTTCATTCTTAACTATCAAATAAGGTTCTTGGTTATCTGATATTTCAGCGAAACAGTAGCCAGTACCGTTGTCAACCCAAGTATCAGAAAGTAGATACACCTTAACTCTTTTCAGAGTATTGTGCTTGTTGTTCTTCATTCTATGTGTGATGTTTGTGAAGGGCAACTATCCATGAAGCTTGAGATTGAGCACTTATGGTGACGATCGGACTTCAAATTAGGTGGGAAAGGGCACAGGCGTCTTTTTGGATACCTTGTCAAGAGAACGCGGTCTAATATGGAGATTGTCTGTTCAGGTTTGCAGGAAACGCGGGGCAGTTTGGAGCAGTTGGTAATTGGAACGTGGTAAGATGTCTAGATTCCGAAGAAGTTTCCAACACCGGTTCAGTTTCAAGAGAAAAAGCTCAGGGTTCAAATTTTAGTGAATGTACTGTGAAATTTCGTCTGAATTGTTTCAATTTTTTTTGTTTTTGTTTTTTCTCTGCTCGTTTCTTTTTGCTATTTGGCATTTTCCGTCGCAAAAGTCACGTGCCCGAGAACGTTAAAAGAAAGAATTGAATAATAAACTCGTTACTCGATCAATTAAACAAAGAGTATTGAAGCATAGAAGTAATGTCAACGGTTAAGGAAATACCATCCCACTCGCCTACAAACTCAGATCTGTCGAGACTTCCTCCTCTTTTGATTGGTGGGGCTGTGTTCAATCAGCAGTTTAACGATAATCCAGAACAATTACCAATTGAAGAAATCATTAAAACTGGATTCAAATTAGGATTGAATGCAATTGACACCTCCCCATACTATGGGCCATCAGAGATTTTACTGGGGCAAGCACTTTCCAAAGTTGATGTCCCAAGAGAGGATTATTTCATTGTGACCAAGTGTGGCAGACTTCAACTAAACGATTTTGATTATTCGCCTGTATGGATCAGAAAATCTATTAAAAGATCTCTAGAGAGATTGAACACCACCTATTTGGATCTAGTCTACCTACATGATATAGAATTTGAAACCGAAGATCATATTTTCGAAGCCTTGTCAGAATTGAGAAAGCTAAAAGATGAAGGTTTGATTAAAAATTTTGGTATTAGTGGGTATCCTGTTGACTTTCTTTATAAAATTGCAAAAACTGCTGTTAATACTCCTGAAGTTGGTCCATTAGATGCAATCTTATCATACTCCAATTTCAACCTCCAAAATAGAAGATTGGGTGATTACATCGAAAAGTTTTATGAGGATTGTAAATTGAAAAAATTATTAAATGGTTCAATCTTAAGTATGTCTTTACTTAGAGCACAACCAACTCATGAATTTCATCCTGCATCATCAGAACTTAGAAATAAATGTCAAGAAGTTGCTGAATTCACTCAAAGGGAATACGGTGTTGATTTAGCAGATTTAGCAACAAGATTTGCTATCAGAGAATTTTTGCCACATGGACAAATCGTATTGGGTGTTAGTAACATTAAAGAATTAGAAGCTGCAATTACTCAATACTGGAACGTCGTTAACAATACTATTGACGACAGCGAGATCATTGAAAAAGCAGAAAAGAAATTTGGTTCTCATTTGAATGAAGTTTGGGAATCAGGTATTGAACATTAAAATAAGCTAGTACTGTATTATACTAGTTGAGATGATGATTGATGAACAAAAAATGTATCATTTATAGATAAATACACTAATTTGACTTTTTGTCATCTGGTTTGGCCTTTTGTTTGTAAGTTAATTCCTCAAATTGTTTTTCTAAACCTGCCTTCTGCTTTTGGAATGTTTCAAGATCTTTAGTAACGGTTTCCAATTGTCTTTTTAATTCGGTTGTATCTTGGGGTTTTTGAGATTCAATCTTTAAATCCTTGTACTTGATCAATCTTCTGATGATTTGGAAAACTGTTGGAATAGCAATTGATAAAAACACAATAATTCCACTGATGTACAAGTTTCTTTCATTATAGAACACTCTGACAATTTTCTCTGTTTGTAGATTATAAGTAGATGTTAGCTGTCCTGTTTCAGTTTTCAATTTGGTAACTTTTCTAAGCGAATCAATGAAAAGCAACAGCACTAAAGAATTCACTATGAAATAAACTGTTCTAAATTGAGTTGATTCTGATGATTTGACATATAAACTGAATAAAGGCTTTCTTATTTGGTAGGGAAGAGGAAGAACAAGGACAAGAAGTGCCAACATCTGTACAGTGAGGAGTACGAATAGTAAAGACATGTGGATACTCATTTTGGCTTTGATTTTAAGGGTAATTGGGAACTTATTTGCTGTTACGTGGTTGAAACTGATTCAAAATTTCAGTCAAAGCTGAGCCTTGTGACATTTTTGTGCCACGAGTTACGAGGGTACATGGGTCGGAAATGGGGAAATTTTATCTCCGTTCGCCGGTGGTGATAAGACTGATCTCCGGTCAACAATAGACACTTTTAGTATAAATAGAGAACTGTTTCTTTTTCCTTCGAGGTTTACAAGTTTTGTATCAAGGCTCAGTTAAAATGACAGAATACAAAGACGTCAGTGTTGAGGAAGTCAAAGAATTGCTCAAGATCAAGTCGGTAAGACTGAAAACATCTCCTGTTTTCCAATTGGCCCTGAAGAACGAGTTACAATATTTCGATGTCGATTTGAACAAGTTAGATCCGTTGCTGGATTATGTTATTGGAGTCATTCAAAGGGATTTTGGTACCGAATATAAGACCATTCCACCTCATGGCCGTTGGAACCATCTGAATGCTGGAGGTGTGAAGAGGGTTGAAAACTTGATTGAATTGTGGAGAAGCAACAAAGTGAACGAGATAGAGATTGGAAGGAAATTAATAGACCTTATTGTTTTCAGTGTTTTAATTGATGCAGGTGCTGGTAATGAATGGAAATACAAAGAGCAAGAAAGTGGTAAAACTTTCAACAGATCTGAAGGGTTAGCAATCGTCTCCGTTGACCTATTTAAAGCAGGTGAATTGAGTGATGATCTAAATGATCCATTCAAGATATCCGGTTCTAAACTTGTTTCATTCACGAGAGAAAAACTACACAAAGCATTCCAAATCAATGATGAAAATAAACTGACTGGTGAAGAAGGTAGATTGAGTCTTTTGCAGAATCTGGGGACAGCATTACTGGGAAACAAGGAAATATTTGGTGCTGATGGAAGACCTGGAAATTTAATCGACTTTTTATCAAAAAAGTTTGAAAATGATGGTAAGATTGATCTTACCGATCTTTGGGATGTTCTTATGGAAGGGTTCACATCAATTTGGCCTAAAGGGAGAACTACAATCAATGGTGTTTCTCTTGGAGATGCTTGGTTTCTAAATTATACAAAAACAAAACTCAATTACAAAAGAGATATAGACACAGTGATTCCATTCCATAAGCTTACTCAGTGGCTTACTTATTCCCTTATTCAGCCTTTAAGTCAATATGGGTTCGAGTTTGACATCACCAATAGTGAATATTTAACAGGCCTGCCAGAATACAGAAACGGTGGTTTATTC
Organism: Gotozyma montana; assembly: GCA_003706615.3. Taxonomy (NCBI): domain Eukaryota; kingdom Fungi; phylum Ascomycota; class Saccharomycetes; order Phaffomycetales; family Phaffomycetaceae; genus Gotozyma; species Gotozyma montana. The sequence goes on from PPLU03000001.1 coordinate 1,427,408, forward strand.
TATGATTTCGGTGTGATCCAATTGAAGCAGGAGTACTTGCAAGAGGGACTACGCTCCAGCTCTACAGAGATCCCAGCGTTCAAACCGTTTGATGGAGTTATTGTCGAGTGGAGATGCGTCACGATCGGATTCCTGGACCATATTTTGCCTATTGTGAACGAAAAAATCGGGTTTGAGCTGTCGCTCCCGCAGCTCATCGAGGCCGGCTCGTGGAAGTCCGGGCGTGAGATCGCGGCCGAGTTGCGGCCCGAGACGAGTGGCCCACCGATCGATCTGCTCAGCGATGGAACCGTTTTCTGATCCCTGATTGGCTCGTATATTTTTAAGATTTAAGATTTAAGGGGTCCACTTCTGTAGAACGATTAAATTTTGATGGGGGCAGCAGTCCCTCAAACGTAATTTCAGGTTTCTTTTTTTGCCAGGCGTTTTTTTTTAAAAGCAGTCGTGTGAATGTTTACCAATCTTGACCAACTGAATAACTCTCGAGACTGTGTCGAACATGAAACTCGTTACTGTGCTGGGTTTTTCGCTGGCTGCCTCGGTGGCGTCTGCTAACCGCGTCTTCAATGACGGTGATCCCGTACCCATCCGCGTCAAACCGTTGACGTTTGGAGGAAATTCCTACGACGAAAAGCTCTACCTTTATCCCGTCGATTACTACAACAAGACCCTTGACAACTGTTTACCAGTTCCTCAGAACCTAACGAATCCAGAAACTGACACGATCTTTGGTTTCAAGTCCTTTTTCAACAACAATTTTCAAAATTCACCTGTAAACACGACTTTTAACAGTGAAGTCGACAAGTGTTCCTTGATCTGTGATAGAAATTACAACGAAGTCAACGTCAGTGTGATTAATGACCTCATAAAGAAAAATTACAAGCTAAACTTCTACATTGATGATGTGCCAGTTGGAAGAGAACTCTACGATTCACAAACTGGAAAATTTTACATCGATTTGGGTGTACCAATGGGATATCTCGACCCTGAAAAGGTTCCACATATGTTTAACCATTTTCAATTCGTGGTTTACTACACATCCGAAGGAATGGACTACAATATTGTTTACTCCACCGTGTCTACCCAATCATTGACAAGAATCCCACAGGTGCCGCTTTCTTGTGTCTTACAACCCCCAATGCTTTTACGTTATAATGATAACGCGTATAATGGAAATAGAATTACATACGGCGTTATTTATAAAGAGATTGAACTGCCTACATCAATCAACAGATGGGATCTATACAGAAATGACGTTGTGAGACCTTTTATTTCAAACTCTTTGTTGTTGATCTTTACTATTTTAACTGGGTTGATTGGTGGTTACACGTATTATCTTTTAAGAGATGCTTTATTCACTGAAAAGTTGAGTGCCATTTACAAAAAGAGAAAAGAAGACAGTACCAAGTCAGATTCAGCCTCTGATGAAGACTCTACTGAAGCTGATGATATTTTTGATTTCTCATGGCCAGCTTTGGCGAATGATGTCTTTAGACAACCATTCTTATCAGTTGTCTTATATTATTTGATTTCTTTAGGTTTTTTGGTTACTATTGTCTTTTTCTTGACAATTGTTCAACTTGGACTTGGTTTCAACCCTTACAAAGATGATCTTTTTGGTTCAATCGTGAATTATTTCTACTTTGGTGCCATTTTGCAATCAGCTTTAAATGCATACTTAGTTAAATTGTTTCAAAATTTAAATAAGTCTTCAGGATACACTGACTTGGTTTTGGGTGGTCTTTTGAACTCTTTTTTCTTACCAGTTTTGTTAAATATTCTTGTTGCTAACTTCAACTCGGCCTATGGTTCAGTTAACTCCCCAATCCACGTGTCAGCTTCTAGATTTAAATCATTAGTTAATAACTACAGTGTTATCACTTTTGTCTCTTATACCGCTGGTGTCTTTTTCATCAAATTCCAAAACTTGAAACAATATCCACCGGTCAATGAGATTTCAAAGAAAGTTACAGATTTACCACTTACTTTCAAATTAATTCCAAACTCAATCATTACAGGGATTTTCCCATTTGGTATAATTTTGATACCATTATCAACTGTCTACTTAACCATTTGGTACAATCAATTCTTCAGCAGTAATAATCTCACCTTGATTATTCAATTTATCTTACTGGTCACTTTGATTACCTCTATCAATATCTTGAACTTATATTACTTGTTGAGTATTGGTAACTGGCAATGGCAATGGAAATCCTTTATTAATGGTGCATCATTAGGTATCTTTTCATTCATTTACACATTTTATTTAACCAAATTCAGATTTGGTGATCACGCATCTTTCTTGATTGGTTTATTACAAAACCTATCTATTTCCTTGATCCTTGCATTAACTGGTGGATTCATTTCATTTGCTGTTTCATTTTTGACAGTAAAGGCATTGTACAGAAGCATCACCAAATAGACATCCCAGGATATGTACTATTTTATATACCAATCAAAACTACAAACTATTATTAAATAACCTGTAAAAAAATGGTAGGGGCAAATTTGGCACAATCGAATTATATAAGCTTCACATCCTTACACCAATAGACTCTTTTTTTTTTTTTACTTCAAACAAATAAAAAAAAAAGTGAAAAATTATCATCGTTTTCAGTCTTTTCCTTTCTTCAACCAGACAAGAATTTAAAAGGTATTAAAAATGGCTGACGTCGAAAAGAAAGAAGTTGAACAACAACAACAAATCCACAAAATCAGAATCACTTTAGCTTCTACCAATGTTAAGCAAATTGAAGAAATCTCTGCCAACATCATTGCCAGAGCTAATGAATTCAAATTGCAAAAGAAAGGTCCAGTTAGAATCCCAACTAAAGTCTTAAAAGTTTCCACCAGAAAGACTCCAAATGGTGAAGGTTCCAAAACTTGGGATACTTACGAATTCAGAATCCACAAACGTTTCATCGATTTGCAAGCTCCAACTTCTATTGTTAGAAAAATCACTCAAATCACCATCAGACCAGGTGTTGATGTCGAAGTTACCATCGCTGCTTCCGAATAGATGCACTCTTTGTTAATATCGAAGTGAGGAGAGGAGGTGTATCATGTTTTTTATTCAACTGTTAGCACATTAAGTTGTGTGGCTCTAGGTTAACAGTTAATACCTCTGTTAGCTATCAGCTTTAAAAAAATAGGTTCGTTAAATAATTAATGTTTTATATCTTTTCGTTCTATATTTCCCAATACTCTGGTTTGTAGTATATCATCATCTATCTGAAGGGCTTCTTTCTAGCTTAATACATTTCTTCAAAAAAATGTGCCACGCTCGTAACCAAATTCTTGATATGGATATCAGTTGACTCCAAAAAAATTGATATGGGAGACATACATCATCAGTTGATAATAAATTTTGCAAAAGAATTCATATGACCCATAAACTCGTCCTTATTCGACACGGACAATCAGAATTTAACGACCAGAATCTGTTTTGTGGTTGGCTAGATGTTGATCTGACTGAAAAAGGGAGAAAACAAGCAAAGAATGCATCTCATCTTCTCAAAAAGGCTAACATAATACCCGAAATATTGTTTACATCAAAATTGAAGAGGTCTATACATACAGGGGACATAATTGTCAAAGAATTGGGGATCAAGGATGTAGAATATCATCGGAGTTGGAGATTAAACGAACGTCATTATGGAAAATTACAAGGACATGCCAAATCTGAGATATTGGGAAAAGTTGGTAAACAGCAATACATGCATTGGAGAAGGGACATTGATGGTGTACCACCATTGGAAGAACATGTTAGTGAAGAGACTAAGCTCAAATACAAAGATGAGTTCCCGGATGGAAAAGATATTCCAAGAGGAGAAAGTTTAAGAATGGTAATTGAAAGACTTAAAGGATTAATTTACAATGATATCAAAAAGGATGTTTTGGGTGGAAAAACAGTTCTTGTTGTGGGTCATGGATCAACAGTGCGTGCAATTCTTGTGCTTCTCAAAGAAATTACAGATGAAGAGGAAATCAAAGCTCTTAATATACCCAACTCTATCCCACTGGTTGTTGAATTGGACGATTTATTTAAATTCCATAGAGAATATTATTTGGACCCAAAAGAAGCTGAAGAAAAGAGTCGACAAGTGGCAAATGAGGGTTTTAGTAAATTATAATAAATTATAGATGTGCTTTTGTCATTTATTTGATGTATACACTCAAGATTATTTGGCAATGATATGTAATGTGACCTTGAGAATTGAAACATAAACGGAAATATCAGACTGGCTACCTCATTAGCATTGATCTGGTAGCGCTGATAGTACTAGCATCTTTGAACCTTGTCTGATCCGTAGCGATATTCAAGTCCAGTACTGAATTTATACTATGCATTTCTACGATGCTGCTAGACCAATTGTCCAAAAAGGCAATAACACCCCAAATATTGGAATATCATGAAAAATCGCTTTATAAATTATCGCTCTCTATATTCCTCCCTACAAGTAGTAATATTTATTCACTATTGTGGGTATCCGATTGATTTTCATGAGGCAAGGAAATACATGTTACAACACGTTCACTCTCAAATCTTCAAATTAAATTGCAAGAATCACAAGCCACAAACTAAATGAATCACGTTCATGAGATAATTGACGCAGCTTCCGAATGTACATCCTATGAAGCTTTTAACACTATTTTAATTTAATTAGACGTAATAATTTCGTAAATCTGAGAAAAAATGAGGATTGAAGTTTCTTGTTTTAATAATTATAGTTGTCTGTATAGAACCAAAAAATAACGAAAATTACTATATTTTATAATTAATATTTAATTATAAATAATCAACTAAAACTCTAGGATACACTTCACACTTGAAACAGTCTACAATGGTTGATAATGTGGATTAATGTTCAGTCTCTACTAGACTGCAGTAACCTAGAAAAAATCAAACTCGATCAACATTTGATATAAATTGAATGTCTTTACTAGACATAAAATTCTACGAAACTGAACCATTCAACAATTGACAACCTCGAAACGTAACGATCTGCTAAAGGGCTGACGGCTGTCTGTGTCTTTTCCTTAGATTAGACAGTTAGTTCGAATATCAAACAAAAATGGTAGAGGACACACATTATTTACTGTTTTGGAATCTCTTTCAAAGAATCTGAAAAACGACGCCAAAACAAAGAACGCCAGGTTTCAGGAGCGTTAAGTTTGCAACTGCGAAACTGCTGAAGTGGGCGCCGAGTTTTGATTTTCATCTGGCAACTGATCTCTGAGTTCTGAGTTCTGGAGCTCGCAGAATGTCCTCACCATACCAGTTTATCATTTTACACAATGGTGTTTATTCATATGATAGATTGTTTTCCCTTGATTCAGATGAGAAGTTTGAAATAGTGTTGCCTAGATTGAAGAAGATATTCCAAACGAATGGTAATGAATGCATCTTTAGAATAGGCTCATATGTCGTTGAGAACCATAATACACCAAAAGAATTTCTGGTAGTGAATTCAGAAAGTTCAGAGGAGGATGTTAGATCATCTAGATTTTTGGTGCATCCAACTGGACAAAAATTTAACATTTTAGAAGTAATTCTAATACCATCCGATAGAAGAATTTTGAAAATCAGGACAAAAGATCTTGAGTTTAGCCTTTCTGTGCTGAATAATTCTAGAATACAAACTTTACTAGAGCATTTTAAAGCTTTGGACCCTCTCATTATACAAAAACAGAATGGACCTCCTCTTTTCAACGAGAGAACCTCCACTGGTGAATTTATCAGTTGCAGAGGGTTTAATAAACCCATGTCTGTATTTCAAAATTTTGAAACTTTTGAGCTATTCAAAATTAGAGAAAACTACTGGCTTCACCGCAAATCTAAATCTACACCTGAAAACCATACAAACAATTCTTCCAAAATCCACAAACAACCAATAAGTGATACTGCTGATAAAAAGAGTGCATTTTTCGCTTCTACAATCAATGACGAGACTGCTTCTATTAATGGAAATGGTATTTCCCAAACAACACCACACGAAAAAGATTTGGCTACCGATTCAAATGTTCAGATACGGCCACCATCTTCTGACCACGAAATGATAGATGTATCTTCAGATTATAATGAAACCGCTCCTAATCAACAAGGAAATATACAAGCTAGTGATGCTAAAGAAAGATCTTCTTCTCCTTTTGAGGTCCATGAGTCGTTTTCATCTAACGGATCAAATGAGATCATTGATTTTGACACACCCTCAGGAAATAGAGATAACATAAGTAATGAAGGCTTGGAATTAATATCGATAGATGGCGATAGTGATCAAACGTCAGAATCAGAGTTTACCGCCTCATCAGATGGCCATTTAAGTTCTGATGCTCAATCATCATCCGGAAGGACTTACAGGTGCTACCACATCAATCGAGGTGGATCTCCATGCCAAACTGCATTTTCTGAGGAGGAAAAACTGGTCTCTCACATACGCAGAGTTCATAGACTGGGAAGGCATTATTTTTGTCCAATATGTGACATTAGTGGGAAACGTACTGAACCTCTATATAAAACCAAATTAAGCAAACACTTGACACAAGTCCATGGACTTAAACCCAATAGCAGTACCTTTCTGGAGACGATGGAAAATGCAAATGATGTCTACATTGGAAAAACCAAACGTGTCACAAATTTTGTTTGACTGTTCCTTGAAATTTTCCTGTCTTTAAAGATCAATATTGATCCTTTAGATTATTGATCCTTTAGACCCTGTATTTTAACCATAGGGTGCAATTGGTATGAGAATTATCCAATGGCCTATATCCATCCACAATTTAGATTGTTTGATTTTCAATCAAAGTGATATGTATTTTAGTTAGAGCGTCAAACTCTGAACCCCCTCCAACAAGGCTTTGTATTATTTGTCATTACGACTTGCATGGACCGGTACCATATACGATGACAAATATAATGGAATTTGAAGATTACAAATTGAAATTGATACACTTGTAGATAGTAATTGATCATCTTTTAATAGAATTCTTATGATTGGTGCGAAGGAGCAAATCTATCAAATTCTTTTCAAAATCAAAATGGTTACGCTCATCAAACTTATAAGTTGATACAGCATTAACATTTATGGATTTTATTCTTGAAGAAGTTAAAGCTGATGGCTGATCTAAGATCTACATATATACCTGGAAATACCTTGCTTTTCCAAGCACATTCTATTTTTTTTAGTCTGTTTTGAAAACAGCCTTGTAAGTTCCTGCAGGTCAATCTTGGCACAAAAACATTCGAAAGAAACCCTGAGAAAACATTTGTACTTCGACAGTAGAATGCGAAGTCGGTAAAGCCCTCTCCACTGAGGTGTAACAAGTTTGCTATTTAGTAAAGCAATTGACACCCATCATGTGCTAAATGGAAATATTTAGCGCTATTTCCGACGCGGCGGAGTTCCGGAGATGAACCCTTAGTGAACTCGGATGGATTTAAGTAACTCCTCATCGGATTTATTCGGTGCTATTGATTGAAATGATATAAAAAGACTTTAGTTTCCTTGCTTATGCTCATGATTTGTTTTCAGTATAATGAGATAGATCTACTTACTGTTTTATTTAATCACTATTCTATTAATCCATAGTACATACATTCAAATCTAACATGTCGAAAGACTTGGAGAATCAAGAAAAAGTTGACAAGTTCATCGAAAGTAACGCAGGTGACGGGACTACTGTCTACGATCAACAACAACATGGACTTGCACTAGTTCTAACCTTAGCTTCATGTGTTAGTTGCCTTTTTCTAATTGGGTTAGACCAAACTATTGTCCTCACAATTCTTGTTGATGTTGGAAACAAATTTAATGCTTATGACAAGATTGGATGGATTACCTCGTCTTATATGTTGACATTAGCAGTTTTTGCAGCAACCTGGGGTAGAGCTTCCATTATATTTGGCAGAAAGATAACAGTGTTAGTTGGAATCCTATTGTTCGAAATTGGATCTTTAATCTGTGCAGTTTCTCAAAACATCAATACATTAATTGGCGGTAGAGTTTTAGCAGGAATTGGTGGTGCTGGTATTCAAAATATTGTCTTCATTATTGTCACTGAGTCTGTTCCTATCAGTAAAAGACCTCTTGCTTTTGCATCTATAGGTGTTTCATTTGCATTATCATCGGTTGCAGGTCCTTTGATTGGTGGTGCATTCACTGAAAATGTCAGTTGGAGATGGTGTTTCTATATCAATCTTCCTCTTGGTGGTGCAGCAGCTCTTGCTTTGATCTTAGCCTTCAATCCACCAAAGCCAAAAGGAACGTTGAAAGAGAAATTTGCGTCATTAGATTACATTGCTGTCGCTTTACTAAGTGCGGGACTAGTTCTATTCCTATTAGGATTGACATTTGGAGGTAACGAGTTTCCTTGGAAATCTGGTGCAGTTATCTCATTGTTTGTACTTGGTGGTCTGATATCTATTGCATTTTGTGTTTGGAACTTCAAATATTCAAAAGTTCCAATCATTCCATATGAACTTATAAAGACACCAGCTGTGGTATTTCCAAATATTACTATGTTTTTTTCCTTTTTTTGCTTCATGGGTCTTTCAGTCTACTTAACAACCTACTTTCAAATCATCCGTGGATCTTCTGCTTTGAAAACAGGTATCCATCTTTTGCCAATGATTATCTCTTTGATCATTGGAAGTATAGGTACTGGTATATTGATGAGAAAAACAAGATACATAAAACCTTACACAATCGTTGCAGCTATATTTGGTGTCGTTGGAACAGGAACATTGACATTATGGGAGATTGACTCTCCACCAAGAAATCAGATTGGGTTATTAATTCTCCCTGGTTTATCTATTGGTTCTATGCTACAATCTACAATGATGTCGGTTCAATTGGGTGCTCCAAAAACAGAAGGTTCTACCATTTTAGCAACCACTTTGTTAAACTTCAGCAGAGCTATGGGAGGTACTATTGGTGCTGATTTAGCCCAAGTTATTTTCAACTCATCATTGAAAGATAAGGTCAGAAGTCAGATAGCCAAGTTTCCTACCATTCTCCAAGATGTTGACCCTTCTACAGTAACGGAATTTATCAACAACACAGCTTCTATGGATGCTTTGAGCGCAGAAGCTAGAAATATCATATTGAATTGTGTTATGGGTGGTATCAAAAATGTCTTTTACACGTCAACTGGTGTCTCTTGTCTAATGTTTATCTTGACTTTGTTCTTCTCGAACAAAAGAGTTCCTGCTGATGAGCAAGTTTTGTCTAAAGAAGAATATGAGAAACAGAATAGATCTGAGGAAGATCAGTCAAATGATGATCAAGAAGAGTTGAAAGATACTCAGGAAGAAAATGCTGGAGAAGCTACTTTCAACGAAGAGTCTGAGAAAAAAGATTCTTCTCTTTCTCAATGATTTGGGAATTTTTTAGTTAGTGACCCCTTTAATATTCATGTAAATAGAAATTATGACTTTGTGTGGAGTTTTACATTGTAAGTAATTTGTATAAAGCATGATTGGGAACAACGTATTCTACATTTATGATATTTCTAGAACGACAACGAATCAAATTCAAATAAAAAAGTCTTTTGGTTTTGATTTTAAGACAAGACAAAACATAACAAAATAATACAATGACAGTTGAACCAATCAAGTGAAAGGAAAGATCGAGAAAAAACAAAGGAACTGAGAACCCCTGAGACCTGAAAAAAACATAACAGATAAACGACAAAGAACAAACATGGACACCAGTTAAAACTATGTTGAGAAAAGCAAAACAACAACAAATTATAGATTATTTTCTTCCAACTTTCAAACTTCTTACCCTTTTTAACAGTGAATTACCTCCACTGGTAGTACTTGATTTTTCATTGGACCCAAATTTAATAGCTTTATCTTCATCACTGACACGTCTTTGATAGCTTTGAGGGTTTGAGGAATCACTTAAACCGATTTTTTGCCTCAATGATTTGTTTCTGCTTAATCCAGTTTTGGCAGATTCTTCATTTTCTTTAGACGAAGCAGGTGCTCCATCCAAGAAAGTAGTTGACCCTAGACCTAATGTTGTAACACCATGGACCGGTTCTGCTTTAGCATTTGTGTCAAAATTGATAATGTTAGCATTTGCCTTGATAGCAGCTAAGGTAGAACGTGAATCATTACGTTGAAAAGTACCACCATTTGGTTTTGCCACTGAAGGGGTATATAAACCATCATCATCGTCATCATCCCTTCCATTTATGTAGTTGATTGTATGTTCTTTGAAATTTTTATGAGTTGAACCTTTGATTGATGAATTTGGGCCATCAACAGGGAATGCTTCGACAGGAGCAGCTTTTGAACCATTGTTACGATGTGGTGTACATGCATCAAATGGACCATCATGATGGAATGCACCTCCAAATAAACCAGTGACGTCAAGCTTATCAATGGTGTCCACGTTTTTTGGTGGTTTTTCGTCTTTCTTCTTATCAGATGAACGTTTTGAGCGTGAAGATCTATGTTCTCTTGACTTATCCTTGTCTCTGTGTTCTCTGTGTTCTCTATGACGACGTTCTCTGTCCGATCTGTGTTCTCTGTGTTCTCCACTTCTATGTTCACGTTGCTCAGTTGATGGTCTTGATGATCTATGAGGACGTGATTCTCTTCTTCTTGGATCGGAACCTGAAGTTACAGAACGAGAATGAGGTCTCTGTTCAGATGTGGATGAAGATCTTTCTTTCTCTCTTGGACGTTCACGATCTTTAGGACCAGCAGCTTCTTCATATGATGGAGGTGGCAGTTCTTCACTTTGTACTCTTCTCTCCAACTCTCTTTCGCGTTCCCTTAAACGTTGTTTTTCAGTTGCTGAAGTATAGTAGTCATCATTCTCGTTGTTGAATCCACCATTACTGTTTCCTGTAGATTGAGCAGATAAGTCTTGTTGAAAAGGATTTTTTGAAGCACGACGATTAGGGGCCATTCTGCTATTAATAGATTAGTTAGTATGTTGCTGTTGTTTTTATTGATTCTAACGACAACAATGTATAAAGATATGACAGCGAGTGACGATTTGGTTGGAAATGACAGAAAGAGTGTTGATTTCGTAGGAAGAAGTGGATATGTTGCTTTGTTTCACTTTTTTCCCCCCTGTCTTTTTACCATTTGTCACAACTGATAAGTGAGGCTGAGCCCATCGGAGCATAACCACAACCACTAGCAAAAAACGCCAACGCGTATAAAAGCTTTGATTTCAAGTGGTGTTGGAAGGCGTGTCCTTCGTATGTGAATGGGTCGAACTTTCCTGATTGAATGTCGTTAGAGTGATGTATACTTACGCTGAGTTGACGGAGGAGCCCGTAGAACTGTAAGAGCCGTTTCTTTGGTTTGATGGTCTGATTGAAGATGGAGGAGGCATCTGCGAGAAATCGTCTTCATCGTCCTCACTGAAACTCAACTGACTCTGGTTTTGCTGAACCCATGCCTGGAAGTTCTGTTGATTCACGCTGGAAGTGGAACCGATGTTTGAGTCCAAAGAGGCGTTTCTGAATGGGTTGTTCGTGGAGAACGGTCTGGCAAGAGTTGAGCGTGGACCTGAAGCGGTGCGGGTGCTCTGTGCACGTTGGAGACTCATGACTGGATGCGATTGGCCGTTAGCGAAGTACCGGTAGCGGGATCAACTTTTGAAGCCTAAAGCTGAGATTGAAAAGTTTTGTTGATTTTTTGTTTTTGTTTTTCAAAGCCGAATCAGGAAATTGTCACAGTGCTCATAACACAGATTATATAAGCAATTTTTGCTCTTCTTTGTTTCACAGTGAAATAGTGTCTGTAAACTCTAGACGGAGAAGAAAGAGGTTGACGATGATAGTGCCGGTGATACTGGCCATAACGGGTGGGGTATGTGCCTATTACTCATACTCGTACGTGTGGTTTCATGCAATTGACTTGTTTGAGACTTACCAGGTGAAAGGAACCAGCCGATCTGTTGATGAGGGCTCTTCTTTCTTAAAACTAATTACAAGAAAGGATGATTGGAACGATGATGGGTTTGTACGGAGAATAAAGGTAGCGGCAAGAATAGTGTTTACACTGACGATAACCACAACTCTGCTAATAATGGAAATCATTTTGATCCAGCTGCTATACTCACATGAGAATACTCCCGCTGAGATAGACTCCATCTCTTCATTTATATGGCAAAGTTCTTTGCTGATAATTTTGTTAAATCTGATTGTGTTTCAACCTTTTATGATTTCATTTCTTATTGTGAACAAACTTTTCAAATCAGACGTACTGAATACTATGAATATGAAAGTCACAGCAACGTTTACAGTGATGGTGGTTTGGTTTTTATTCGTTTCAAGATTTGATTATTTCACTGATTTTAACAATGGAACTTTCTTTACCGGATTCGATAATTTGTTTGCCATATATTTCCATAAAATAGCAATTATTGGAATCACACTTATATCAATCCTCAATGGAATCGGTTCATACTCAACCTTTTATTATTATTTATACATTGATTTCAGAAACAAGCAAAAAGGTCTTCACGTCGATAAGGAATCAACCACACAAAGATTATCCGAGCTTCAAAAAACTTTATATCAAACCGAAGATTTGATCTCTTCCAAAGAGGTGGAAATCAAAGACAGAGATACATCCGAATCACAAAATTTATCTAAAAGAATCAACATCCAACCCAAGGGTTCATTTCTCGATTTGAAGATCCTAGCAAATTTGAAACCAAACAAAGATGACGAATTATCAAAAGAGATAAGGACGTTGATCAAAGTGAAGAATGACGTTTCTCAAAAAATTATGACAATAGAAGATTCGATAAACCAATCATCCTACCTAGATTCATCTTCAGCATACTATAAATCTCAAGAGTTTATTAAAAATGCCATTCAAAAAACATTAGCTATATATTGTGTCTTCAAAATGATACAAGTTACAATTTTCACATTAATGTTCTTTTATAAATCATATACAGATGAAGATAGAGCCAGTGCTAAAGAATCAGATCCTTTGGTTATCACAATTTCCAAAATTATTCAACTTTTTGTCACTATTCAAAACGAGGAAATACTCATCAACCAACTGAGCTTCTTAGTTTCTGGTATATTATTTATTTGTTCATTCAATGGTGTTTTTTTATCATTAAGACACTTGTACAAATTTATACCCATTGATCTATCAAAATTAAGTGAGTCCTCATCTTCCTTAAAACACAAATCTGTTAGCATTGTGAAAAATCTAATTATCAGTGAATTGATGGGTGTTTATGGCTTAGCTACTTTGTTGATTTTGAAATCATCCTTGTCTAATAATTTCAGAATCACTTTAATGTCATTGTTAGCAAGAAACACCGTGCCTGCTACTTCGTCATTCAACGTTGAAGACATCCACACTATAGACAGCTGGTTTGACAAAGTGTATCTTGTGTCTGTCCTTGTTACCATCATTGGGATCAGAATCAGCGAGGTCTTTGGTAGTGATTATGATGGAATTGAAGACCAGGTTCTCGTGGATAAATTAGTTTAGTCAATAGAGTCAGTTTTGTATGCGATCTGCGTTGTTTTATCTTGTATCTGCTTGTGAGATCTTGAAATAGTTTCGAGATCTTTGACCATTGTGTCTGTGAGGGACGCAATTATCTTCAAAGTCTGTTTTGTGGCTTTGAGACCTTGTAATGTGTCATTACTTTGAGAAGTGCTCATTCTCCCTGAGTTCGTTGCCTTTGTTGACAATAAAACTTCAAGGTGAAGAAATCAAAACAAAAGCTTCGCGAACTTTTAGAAAGTACTGGTGATGAGAAGTTGATGGAAAGAAATGACAGATACAATGAGGAAAATTGACGTGCCAGTGACAGTTTTAAACAATTCTTGGACCACTCTGGATTGAGTAAATTACTCCTTTTATTGAAAGTGATAAGACAGAAATTGATGCTTTGAGAGTACAATGTTTAACCAAAATCAGGACAGAGATACATAACCCTCGAGTGGGTACGCGCAACATTGCTATAGACCTAAACAACAGCTTCAGAACTGGATCTGTAGAGACTAGGAGAGTAAGAGAGTGAAGGTTGAACTGGCCATTGTCTGAGACTCAGCACTTGCCACTTTTTTTCTAACACTCTTCCAATTGTTCATTTCAATACGTCAATTATTTCACTTTGTTATTGTATAGTGTAGACCCAAATTTCAGGTACCAAAAATTGATATAAAAATAAAAACGTTGCTCTCTTCAGTATCATCAAGTTATATCTGTTTTACAATTGCCTATCCTTAGACATAATGACTCAGAATCCACCGGTATCGAACCCTCACCTTGAAGGATACAATGTCATCGTGCAGTTATGGAAAAGATTTTGGAACCCTAGAAAGGGCACATTCACTTCCCCAAGACCTAAATGTTCAGGAACATATGGTGATGAAGGCAAGTTTAACGTCTGGTCCGTTGCAGTTGCAGCTCAAGCAATTGTAGATGGTGCTAGAATTTATCCACAGGAACTTGGTCCATTGGTCGATCCAGTCATCAAGGCATTGTATAAATACAAGAGTGATAAGCTATGTGGCTATTGTGCTGTCGAGAACTTCTCTGGAAATAATGACATTTATTACGACGATGATGCTCAGGTTGCTAGTGCATTGATTACTGCTTATGAAGTGACTCAAAATAAGGAGTATTTAGATGAAGGTCGTCAACTAGTTAGATACTTGTTAGGAGGATGGAATACTGATAAACATGCAAAAGTGCAAGGTGGAATCTTATGGCACAGGGATAAGCCTTACATCTCTGCAATTTCAACCTCTGAAGTAGCATTGGCTACTTTACAACTAGCTAAATTCATTCCTAATGAACGAGAATATTATGTCAACTTTGCTATCAAGATTGTTGATTGGTTGATCAAGACTTTGAGAGACGGCGATGGGTTGATTGTTGATGGTATTGACAAGAATTCTAACGGAGACAAAAATGGTATGAAATGGACATATAACACTGGTGTTGCATTGTCTTGTACTGTCGCTCTTTATGAATTTACCAACGATGAGAAATGGCTGAAACTTTCCAATGAGCTTGCTGCTGCTGCTACAAACCGTGACAAATCTCTGTTCTGCAGAGATTATAACGAATTCGATAGAAGATATTGGAGAGATCCATCTTATTTTATTCAATTGTTATTTGAAGGCTTGAGTAATTATTTACTGGTTGTCGGTGACAAGGCTCCAGGCTCAACATCTAATGCTATTAAAGTCGAATTCAAGAGACATTTGGAATATTTTAGAAAATATCTATACGATCCAAATGATGGACTATACTTTCAGATGTTTGAAGCACATCGTATTACACCTGAGATTTGGGAACTATACAGAGAACAATTTGGTGGCAGCAAGAAATTTGACCCAAACCCAGAAGAGCGTTCTCAAGAAGGTGGAGGCGATTTGAAAGACAAACCAACAGTCAAGACCCTTATTGGTTCTGGTTCTGCTGCAAGAATTTGGTTCCAAGCTGCCAGAGTTCTACCAGAGCTTCAATGAGAGTTTTGTTTATTTTTCGTTTCTTGAGATTATCGTATCTTCGAATAAAAGCTTACACTGTACTGATATTAACATCTAAATAATGCAATTTTTATTCATTTATATATGATTGGTTTTATTTTGACTAGATTTTGTATTGATGTAGCTTGAATGCAGGTGGTTGAATTAATGCAAATTGTGGTCTTTCAATAACAATCAATTCTTGTTCTGAATCATTTAGTTTACTGTCAAACCCTTTGTTGAACAGAGAACTAGCAAATAAAATTGGTTTGAACTTTTGCGTTATTCCAAAAGCTTTGGATCCAGCAAGGATATTTTTTTTCTTGAACAGTTTCTGACGCTCAGCTTTTGAAGTTCCCGTTGTCAATACGTCATCTAACTCCTCATCAGTCAAATCATCAATATTCAATTCTTCATCTCGGTTGCCATTCTGTTCAATTTTGTTTCCATCCCTATTACGCTTTTTATCATTTTTAGAAGGTGGGACATTTACTCTCAAATCAAAAAAGGCTAACCAATTAGAGCCATACAACCAAACTTTATGAGTGTTTGAACCATCTAAGAATAATCCTAATGGAACCTCAGTCAAAGAAGTGAACGCCTTTGGTAAGAATTCAGAGTTAACTTTTGACCAATCCGTGAGGTGAGAGTTTTTGGAGTGAATGTTTTTCAAGTTGAATTCATATAATTTGTTGTCAAATGTGAGTAAAAGTAATGTTGATCTTTGAGTAATCTCAAGCTTGTGAATGTATGTTGCCAATCTCAAAAATGGAATAGACTTGTTGGAGCTTTGTAAGTCGATGATATCAACAGCTCCAGAAATTCTTGAAATTGCCATGTACGACTTGAAAACCTTAATGTTGTTGATATTTTCAATGAAAGGTAGTTTAGATTTAGAAAGAGGTAATTCTGAGAGTTCATATTCGACAACTGGCTTTTTCTTGATTTTAGGCTGGGACTCTAGAGTAGGATCCGTTTCTAATCTAAATCTGAAGACTTCGTTGCCTGGGTTGACTAGCATCAAAGAATCATTTCCATTGAATGCCAATAATCTAGAACCTTGGTTAGAAAGATTCAAATCCTCAATCTTTTGAACTTTCAGTTTGTGAGCGTTTGAAACCTCCGTCAATCTGAACAGTTTTGTTGTGGTTAATCTACCAACGGCCAATAATGACCCATCTTGAGAAATTGCAACACTAGAAATGTTGTCCTCATCAGCCAAGGTTAGTTTAGAGACCAACTGGTATGAATCTTTGAAATTGTCTGAGTTCTCTTCTTCATCAGATGATTCAGATGATTCGATTTTCTTCTGTCTTAGTTTCCAAATCTTGACTGTTTGATCCTGCCATAAAACAACGTATCTTTGAGCAGTATTGAGTATCGTGTGGTTTTGTTGCGGTATAAAATTGATCTTTTTATATTCCCCATCAGTAAAGTTTGATAGTGTAT
Source organism: Gotozyma montana (assembly GCA_003706615.3). Taxonomy (NCBI): domain Eukaryota; kingdom Fungi; phylum Ascomycota; class Saccharomycetes; order Phaffomycetales; family Phaffomycetaceae; genus Gotozyma; species Gotozyma montana. The sequence continues at coordinate 1,444,340 of PPLU03000001.1, forward strand.
TTATCATGATGTGTTTATCAACACCTGCAGATACCAAGAAGTTGAAATTTTTAGACTCATATGAGGTCAAAGATCTAATATCATTTGAGTGACAAACTTTATTGGAGTTATTTATCCATCTTGAGATTTTTCCTGACTTCTTCTCCTGTTTGATGTATTGAAATTTATTGATTTTTCTATCGACACCTGCAGTGAAAATATTTTCATTCTCCATATCAGAGGTTATTGACAGAGCATCGGCCTCGTGAACTTTGAAGTTCTGTAATAATGTGAAGTGTTCGAAGTCCCAGAATTTGACAGAACCTGTAGAGTCCCCACTTACTATTTGATTCTTTTTAGGTAGGTATGCAATAGACCAAACCAGCGTAGATTCATGAGCAGATTTATCAACCTTCATAGTTGAGATTAGATTGAATTTGCTTCTGGATTCTGATTGATATTGAAAGTCCCAAACTCTTATTCTTCCATCAGCACAACCACCGATAATATAGTTATCTCTATTGAAAGCCAAACTCAAGACTCTGTTGTCTTGTCTTTGCAAGAAGGCAAAATGTTCAATCACACCTCTACCACCAGAAATGTCAACAACAGTAACAGTACCATCATCACATCCTAGTGCAATCTTATCTTGGGATTCGTTTATGGCAATCGACCAAATCATCGCTGCGTTACAATCAAAGTTGGCAAGTGGTAGCCCAGTCTTCAAATCCCATTCGGTCAAAATAGTTGATCCTCCAATGGAAAATAATCTTGGAGATTCTCCATCAATGGTAGACCATACAATACCTTCTACTGTTCTGTCTTTACCACCAAATAAAGTTGTTTCGTGAATCCATCTTGTCTTTGGGTTCCAAATTTCAATGTCCCCATTACTTCTACCAACAGCCAGTCTTAAATCAGATGGTGCAAACTTGGAGGTCGAGCGATGTGAGAACGCTAGATTTGAAATACTATGGGGGTTATAATCCACAAATCTGCAACGGTGAATGGTCTCCATAGTTCAATTGTGTGTGTTGCTAAAGCTAGAGATTTATGCGATGAGCTTCAAAAATTTTTTTAAGTTCGCAGGTTCGCGAATTTCTAAGATTATGTAATCAGAACTGTGATCTGTGATCTGGTGATCTGTGATCTGTGATATGGATTTCATTCAAGATATCACTACTATTTCTACTGTTTCATCAATCTAGTATTATGTATAGTGTATAATGTATTGAGTATGTCTAACTTCTGGTATATTTTTAAAGTACAATATGATGTATGAACTATTTTTCTCTAACTTCATTCCCTGATTTTATAGAATTTAGCTTTGATATCACGATAACGAACGATTCCCACAATCCATTCAAGTTTGAAATCACCAAGGAGTTCATCATCATAGTTATGTGATGCCAAATAATCCTTTGCAAGGTAATTCAGATCTGTGAAATGGAAAATTCTCTCGGTTGGATCTGGACCAAGAAGATGAAATTTATAAGCTCCCTTTTCCTTTAATCTCTCATCAACCCACTTTTGTTGGACTTCAACTGGTGGAAGTTCTATTCTTTTTGACCAAGATAAACCTGCAATAAATGCAGCCTTCTCCCATGCAGCGTATGTGAGTGCAAGAGTGGCTAATCCAACAAATGCAATCTCTGGATTATGGATATCAAAGACATGATGGTATAAATCTGGGATGTAATTACCATCAGTTTTTGGACGGACATTGTCTAGGAAAGAGGAGGTATAGAAGTACCCGGTAGCAAAGATGATGATATCAATATCTTCAGCACTCTCTCCATTTTTGAACACAACTATATTACCAGCTTTGATTTCTTGGATCTCTGGGACGACATGGACTTCATCTTCCCTATTATCGTATATATTTGGGAAACGTGGGTGTGGGTTTCTCTGTGAGACTGTAATAGGACCAGCTGCAATGCCAATTGTTTGATTTACTATATCAATACCCGTTTCACTTGATCCAACAACTAACAACTTTTTACCTTTGAAATCGTTTTTATCTTTGAATTGATAACCATGAATTTTTTCACGAGTCCAGTTTGCCAGTCCTTTAACTTTTGGAACTCTTGGAACGTGATTATGTCCATTAGCAACAATGATGTTATCAAAAACTTCCTTGTACCATGTTTCAGAGCCTTTTTCCTCATCTAAGCGTTTAAATGAAATTTCAAAGCGGCCATCTGCTTGCTTCAAAACATCTTCAACAGATGTATTATATTGAATGATATCATCAAATTTTCTGGATTGTTCCTGGACACTATCTATCAATTCTTCAGCTGGAATAAATGGGTTTTCAGGGGTGCCTTCTGGAAGCTTGAAGAAACCACCACCTGACATAACAGTACCTGGAATATTTGTAAAAAGATCCTTGTAGACCGGAGATGAGAGGTATTTAGGGCGTGAAAGTTCTTTGGTGAAAGATTCGGTAAATGTTGGTACATCTGTTGAGCCCTCCACTTCTTGTGGCGTTTCACCTGGGAAAACTGGAAGATCTGAAGGCTCCTTGTCATATTGCCAAACACCACCTGGTTTGTTCGATCTTTCGAATATTTTTAGCTCAAAGTCAGGAAGACGTGAGAGTGCACTTGCACTGACAATACCAGATACACCAGCACCGATAATTGCCACTTTCTTGGTTGGGCCATTTGGCTTAACAGGCAAAGGCTTGTAATCTTCTTCCCCATACTTTGGGTATGTCAAATAACCCCTGAAGCCATGGCTGTAAAAAGTGTGTCTATCAAAGTCACTAAGCTTTTGCAGTTTCTTGACCCTTTCGACCAAATCTGGATTAGCGATAAATCTTCTACCAAATATCACAGCATCAACTTCGTTTTCTTCCACTGCAAGAATACCTGAATCTCTGGTGAATCCACCAACACCAAAAAGTCTTGTTGGAGTAAAACCGGGCAATGTTTCAACTTCGTTCAAAAGCCTTTTGAAAGGTAAAAACGACAAGTCTTCTGAAGGAATTCCTTTAGCGCGTAAACGTTTCAAGTTCTCCTGAACATCCAAATTTCTTGAGATTCTTGGGGCACCAACATGAAGATAACCAATACCTTTCTCGGCTAATTTCTTACAAAGGTATAAAATTTGTTCCAGAGGTTGAGAACCATCTGTCTCATGAAAATATGAGAAAGGACTCAAACGAATACCTAATTTTTGATAACCAAAAACAGATGCGACACCTTCAATGACTTCAAGTGCAAATCTAGCTCTATTCTCAACATTTCCACCATATTTATCAGTTCTATGATTAATATTGTCATGCAAAAATTGATCGAGCAAGAATCCACTTCCCGATTGAAATTCAATACCATCTGCTCCTGCCTCTTTCGCCAAAATTGCGGCTTTTTTGAACTGAGACTTCACTCTTTCAATCTCTTCGATGGTTATCTCATGTGGGACACCGAATGGTTCACCGGAATGGGTGTTCAATCCAGATTCTGGTGTTGTGGCTGATGGGGACACAGTTTTGTAACCCTCTGGAAGATCATAATCAATATACTCTTCGTATCTTTTAGCAGCCCATTTGACTAAACCGGGAGACCCAGATCTACCACTGTGAAGCAATTGAACATAAAAAAACCCACCTTTAGCATGAACAGCATCAATCACTTTACGGTATGCTTCTTTCTGTTTGTCATTGAACAAACCATTACCATATGGCCATAATGCCTCTGGGGTACCAGTTGTAGCTGGAGAGATAATTAAACCACCTTCAGTAGCTCTAGCAGCGAAATATTCTTCAGCGAGTTTTGTCCATTCACCATTAAATGAACGAGAACGTTCCAATGGAGCATGAATAATACGGTGTTTCAACGTCAAAGAACCAACTGTTAAAGGCTCAAAGATTTTAGCAGAAGTGATCTCAAACCCTTCAGGAAGTGGTTTGTCATTCTCAGTGGGATCACCATAACCAGATGGTAGCTTAGTTGTCATCTTAATAGAATGAAGAAAAGGGAAGAAGTAAGAAGAACACAAATAAATCAGGAAATTGCGAGTTTGTAGAAACTTTCAGTTATCATGCTAATTTCAATTTCTCATGCGATAAAGTTTGGTTTGGAGTCCGGAGGACCGATTTGTCGGAGCGTTTAACCTTGAACATAGTTATTATTGGCCCCTGGGCACGATGTGGTTACCTCAAATGACAAAAAGTTCACAAAATTACACAATAATTTCCGTGAATATTTCCTAATTAGGAACTTTAACGGTACAAAAACAACAATGCCAATTTCCGTCGCACCTTGACTCTTAAGAAACAAGGCTTTTTGGGGCGGGCCGTTCGAACTTGGCTCCGACATTTTGGCGTAAAAGTCATGGCAGAATCGGTCTTATTAGTCTGATGGACCCTTTTCCTCGAACGGCCTTTTAAACTCAATGAGCTCCCCATCGCAGATTGGGCCCTGAGAAGTGGGGGTTACTAATAGATTGAAAGTTGATTACTGTGGTCTTGAAGCAGAAAGCAATTAACAATTGAGCCACTACGGAGCACCACAACAAACTTTGTTAGTGAACTGGGGTTTTGAGGTAGGTTAGGGCACTACTGTGTGTACACTGTAGATGTCACCACCTAAAGATGAACTGATAATTTACTTATTTGGTTTTAGCGGCCACGAGCTTCCTGATGGATATATAATCGTATTATTCCTCCTGCTTCACAGTTATTTTAGCTCATCCATAAATCTACAATTGTTTTGGTGATGTCTGATTCTGAAACAAAGGAGAAAGTTTCTGCTGATATTGAATTGGTTAAAACATCTGACGATGAGAGTCAGCAACCTTTCACAGATAAGAAGGGGGATGTTGGTGCCAAATTCGCTATTGATAACGGAGAAGAAGAAATTTCACCAGAAGAGTTCAAAAGAGTTCAAAGAAAAATTGATTTCCATGTTCTTCCTATTTTGATGGCGATTTCATTATTTAACTTCTGGGATAAATCTGCACTTTCATATTCGGTTCTATACGGACTAAGAAAAGATCTGAAATTAACTCCAGGAGAATATTCTTGGTCAAATTCTATCTTTTTCTTTGGTTATTTGGTCTGGCAATATCCAGGTGCGTACCTTTTACAAAAACTACCAATTGGTAGATATATTTCTCTAAATGTTTTTCTCTGGGGTACCATGGTTATCTTAATGTCCTCTGTCAATAACTTCGCAGGACTAGCTACCTTGAGATTTTTGACTGGTTCATTTGAAGCTATTATTGTTCCTGGTTTTGTTGTTGTTACCAATATGTGGTACACTCGTGCAGAGCAACCATTTAGATTTGGTCTATGGTATTGGACTAATGGTCTTGCTAATATTGTTGGGGGTTTAGTTGGTTACGGTGTTGGCCACTTTGGAGGTAGCTTGGAAAAATGGAGATACCAGTACTTTATTCCTGGCGGAATGACAATTCTTCTTTCTTTCTTCTCTTTATTTTTGTTACCAGATAACCCAACAAGAGCCTACTTCTTCAATGAAAGAGAGAAGAAAGTTGCCGTTGAAAGAATTAAAGGTAATCAAACTGGTATTGAATCAAAAGCATTCAAGTTATATCAGGTTTGGGAAGCTTTAAAGGAGCCTTGGATTTGGTTAAATGCTTGTGGTGTTGGTTCCGGTAATGTCATGTCAGGTATCAGTGGTTATAGCGGTCTTTTGGTTCAAGGCTTTGGCTTCAGTCCTTTAGAGTCTCAACTTCTTTCATCTGTTCCTATTGGTGTTATTGAAATTATTGTCATGATCTCAGTTACTTATTTTGTTTCTAGGTTTCCTGGTACCAGAATCTATGGTATTCTCTTTGTTATTTCCATTGCTTTGATTGGTGCCATCATGTCCTACGCAATCGATATTTCTCATAAATGGGCTGCTATTGTTGGTTTATGGCTTCTTCAATCATGTATGCCAACCTCCTTCATTATTGGTCTATCAATAATGTCTAGTAACATTGCTGGACATACGAAAAAAGTCACTGCGAATGCCATGGTTTTTGTTTTATACTGTGTTGGTAATATTGTTGGTCCACAATTATACAAAAAGGCCCCTTACAAAATGGGATTGAGAGCCAACATAGTTGCACTTATTGTTGCCTTCGTGACTAAAGGTTCAATGTGGTTCATCTTCCAATACAAAAACAGACAAAAAAAGAAATATTTGGAAGAGAATCCAGGACTTAACAAGGAGGACTACCAGTTGAAGGATCTTACTGATAAAGAAAATCCTTTTTTCACCTACATTTGGTGATCTTCTAATGGATCGTGTATCTGTTATCATGTATAGCATGATGTTTTTAATTAATTTATGTTTAGACAGTTCAACTTCGACACTAGAGTTACGAATAGTACCAATAACCACAACTTAAGTTTGCTATGTCTATAACTAGGAGAAATTGGTAGCGTCTCCGCCTTCCGCCTTTTCTGCACTCGTAAAGTGTGGCAGTACGTATTTGAGGGTAGGATTTCAAGTAAGTGAATATAGTCGGGGTTAAATTTTTTTAAACGGCAGATACTAAAAGGTGAGAGGGCTTATAGTTGTTCTATCACTGTATTTATAGCTGCATAAATTTGATGATCTTCGAGTAGTACTTATTAATCCCTTGTCTCCACTTAGCACTATCTAGTCTCCAGTTCCACTTTTCACTGTGATATCCAAAGAATATCCTAGGTGGGTTGCTATCTTATGAAATGTACACTGTGGACCATATTTTTTTGAGAGTACGTTAAAAACATTGTCTGTCGATGATCATGATGATCCTTCATCCAAAATGTGGCTCTTGGAAATCAAGGTACTAGACCTTAGTCTGTTAATCTTGATTGATGCCCTCTACATTTATAGATAGCATCGATCCACTTTGTATCCGAGATTCCGAACTGTTCAGCGATTACTACAATCCAATCGATTTCGGATCTCGGGCCTCGGCAAGTATTCTACTATAACAATTATCTCGACCATCAATCATATCGATGTGCTTCAATTTTGTGGTACAGTTGGATCAGGGTCCGGAAGACAGCTAATAGGTTGCTAGATCTACAACTATATCAAGCCCGATCTGATGGTGTCACCCTACCGGATTTCGTTTTCTATGTTTACGTTTTACGTTTTACCTAACAAAAACAAAACAAAAAACAAAAACAAAAACAAACAAACATACCCTTAAAAGTTTTTGATCCCTAAAGAGTGCAGCGACCTTTGAATATGAGTGCTGCAGTCGCCCGCCAGCAGAATCTGGCCCTTGCTGAAAAGATCTCAACCCCTGAACATTTCCATGCTGCTCTTGCACGCGTCTTTCAGGACTCACAAGTAAATGTAACAGGGCATCGCAAACAAGTTGAAGTTCTTAGATCAATACTAGCGAGAAGTATTGATCTAAATCAAGAAGAGAGTTTCAATTTCTTTTTTTGCAAACTTGTGAATAAGGTTCTTGTTGTGAAAAGAACAGAAGCTTCAGGTGACAGGATTGTAAAACTAGTTGCCAGTTTTGTTTTGACTTTGCACAACGAATTCTCCAAAGAAGACGAAAATGAAGAAGAAGAAGAAGAAAACAATGTGTTTTCCTCATTTATTAACTACTTCGTCTCTCATCTACTACGGGGAATTGAATCTAAGGACAAAAATGTTAGATATAGGGTGGTACAATTTTTAGATTTTACAATCAGTGGTTTAGGTGAGATTGATGATCAGTTATACGCTACTTTGTTATTTGCATTGGATAAAAGATTACACGATAAGGAACCTAGTGTTAGAATCAAAGCATTGCACTGTATCGCTAGATTTCAAGACTCAGATCCCGAAAACGATGAAGAAGTGGACGATGCCACTGAGAAACTTCTATCTGCTATTCAAAATGATCCCAGCCCAGAAGTAAGAAGAGCAGCCTTGTTGAACCTAACAAGAACCGAGCTTACTAAACACTACCTATTGGAGAGAGCCAAGGATGTTAATTCTGTAAACAGAAGATTGGTTTACTCTAGGATTGTAAAAGAGCTTGGAGATTTCAGAACTATTGATTCCAAAATCAGAGAGAAGTTGTTGACATGGGGGTTAAAAGATCGTGAGGAATCTGTTCAAAAGGCATGCATTAAAATGTTTTCATTCGATTGGTTACAAACGTTAGATGGTGATTTGATTGAACTCCTAGAGAGGATGCACGTTACACGTTCTGAAATTGCTGAACTGACAATGAAAAAGTTTTTCAGTTATAGAAAAGATATCATATCTAAAATATCGTTTCCTGAAAAGGTTTGGTCCGAATTGACTCCTGAGATCTCATTTTTGGCGAGAATGTTTTATCATCACTGCACTGAAAATTCTTTGAATGACTTGATTGATAACAATTTTCCTGAGTCGGCAGAATTGGCAGAGCTCCTGAAAAGGTATTTGGAGGCTAGAAAACAGCTGAACAATTTGGAAGATGCAGAAGATTTTGATTTTGTCATTGAGCAGTTGTTAAGAATTGGAGTTGAGTATGACTTTAGTGACGAAATTGGCAGAAGAGCTATGTTGCAAGTAATCAGATCTTCGTTGAGTAATGATAGACTAACTGATAAATTGATTGGAGTTGCATTACAAGTTTTGAAAAAACTATCAATCAATGAAAAAGATTTTTGTGCAATGGCCACTGAGATCATAACTGATATTAGGGACTCAGACGAATCTGACCAAGAAGATGAACAAGATGTCGAAGCGGAAGAAAATCACCAAAACGTCATACATTGTCTCTCTATCTGTAAAGCAATGTTACAACTAACAAACGAGCCTTTAAAAGACAATTTATCCTTGACGTCCTTGATTGAAACCTTGATCAATCCATCCGTCAGAAATACAGACAGCACTATTCGTGAATTGGGGACTGAGACTCTAAGCTTGTGTTGTTTATTGGATTTACAGCTCGCCATTGACCAACTATACCTTTTTGGCTTGTGTCTTTCTAAAGGTCACGAAGAGTTGAAGGTAATTGCCATCAAGGCATTGTTTGATATTCTATCAGTCCATGGAACAAAAGTCTTGGATGTCGAAGATGGTGTTGATTCCCTGTCATTTCATAAATTGCTTTACAGAACTTTGAAAGATAGTGAACTTCCCAAAGTGCAGGCACTATGTGCTGAAGGATTGTGTAAACTATACTTGGCTGACATTTTGAACGACGATGAATTGTTTGAGACATTGATTCTCACTTATTATAACCCTAACAATTCCAACAACCAAAGTTTGCTTCAAGCATTCACATTCTGCTTGCCAGTTTATTGCTTTTCACATCCTTCACATCAAGAGAAGATGGCCAAAGTTGCACCTGACGCCTTTATGAGGTTGTATGAAGCACATGCAAACGATGATGATGCCAGCATAGAGATGGTCGAACCATCGACAATTTTACAACAGTTGGTTCATTGGACTGATCCAAACAATGTTGTTAACCAACCTGAAGACAAAATAAACCAATCCAAGACACATGTAATGATGGGCATTGAAATGATGAACTCCCTGGATGATGTTAACTCGAAAAAATATAACAAGTTGATTGTCACTCATGTTTCCAAGCTATTTGTTGGAACATCCGTACCTTATGAAGATTTAAAAACTTTACAGGAAGCTATCAAGGATAAAGAAAATAACATAGCAGAACTAGATACCATTTCCAGAAACAGCATTAATAAATTTTTGAATAAATTAGCTCCTTTGATAGAGAAAGCAGAACAAGAGCGCCAATTGACACTTGAGGAACAGGACGACAATGCCAAGGATGAAGAGTATTCACAGATCTTACAACATCCTCATTCTAATAGCAGCAACTCAAAAGAAGAGATAGATGAAGAATATGAGAGAGAACAGAGTCAGATAATTCAAGATAAAGAAGATGCTAACGTCAGCATAAACGCCGATGATATATCGAATGCCATTGATAACGACGGTGATTTGTCTATGGAGTAATAATAACAAATATTTTATTTACCAAATACGTAGTACAAGTTGAAGTATCAATAGCTGTCATAAATTCAAGCAATCTAAAAAAAGTTAAAGTTACATACATCATCAAGCAATTCCAAATATTATCAAGGCAACTCACATCATCATCATCATCACTCAAAATAAGAGTCAATCAATCACTCATCATGGCTGAGATTGTTAAACTGATCATCGTTGAAAACGTCATATATACCTAGCTCTGGATCCTTGTCAACCACATGAAATCCTTCAGTTTTGATCTTTGGAACATCCTTATGATCCAATTCCCAGCCCAATTTATCAGTCAACAAAGTGGCAACCTGATCGCAGTAACCCAACAAACTCACATCGAACTCTGCGTGTTCAATAAGATCTCTGTTTATCAAAATTTGAGGAACTTTTTCAGGTACCATATTAACAATTTCAGAAACAGGTGCAACTTTCAAAGATGTACCTATACATATCAACAAATCACACTTCAACACATCAGTCTTAATCGAGTCATGGAATGCCCTAGGAAGGTCTTCACCAAAGAAAGTGATATCTGGTTTCATGACACCGTAAGACTGTGGATAATGAAACTCATCTTTTGCAAATAATTTTTTACGTTGGGAGTTGCAAAAGGGACATATTGGCAACTCAGTTTGTTTGATATATTTGTAAATCTTATGGCCTGCAACTTGATGTTTACAAGTCTGACATGTAGCTCTTGCAAAAGAACCATGACATTGAATGATTTTTTCTGGTGATATTCCAACGTTTCCTTCTAAATTATCAATGTTTTGGGTGTAATTTCTCAATAGTTTCCCTTTGTTTTCCAAAAGCTTGATGAATGAATGCAAGGGCGTATAAGAGTCTTCAGGAGGAAGGATCATATGTGCAACAGTGTAGAAGATGTCTGGGTTTTCATGAAACTGACGAAGATCAAAAACTTCTTGTGGATCAGTCAATCCTAAATGTTTCACTTTTGAATAAATACCTTCAGAAGATCTGAAATCTGGAATCCCTAAACTGGTACTGATACCAGCACCTGTAAGCACTAGAATGTTTTTAGATTTCGAAATAACATCAACTGCTGCATCTATATCATTGATCTTTGGGTTTCTAGTTCTCATAAATAGAACTTTATTCATAGCTTTTTGTAAAAGTTTGACAGTTTTCAAAAGATGCTTCTCATCATCAATATCCCCACTAAATGAGAAAGTGAAGAAGCCAAGCAGCACTATAACATAGAGTAGATCACTTCCACTAGGATCATCAGGAAGATATTTGTTCAAAAAATTTATCATTCCATGTTTTTTCAAATATTTTCTTGCCTTAGCAGTGTCTTTGTTGGAAACAGCAGGCAAGTCCCATTTACCGTTGACCTTCTTAATTACAGGATGGTGGATTTCAGTGTCTGAGTCGACATCTGAGTCTTGACTATTAGCTTCAGAAGTCTCACTTTTGCTGTGTTTTTGCTCTGATTCAGAGGTTGTAGGGTATTCAGGAGCCATTGGACCCAGCGATGACCCTCCAGAGGACTCATTGGACGACCCAGCGACTAAAGCGCTAGAAGAAGTACAAGAGGCAGAGTTAGCCGTGGCAGGTTGGGTCTTCTTGACCTTTGATGGGTTTTCTGGGTTGGATGCACTTTCAAGTGGACGTTTGGCCATGGCTTGCAATGTAGTATTGTTGTGATTGTTTTCCTAGGAGGAGTTTTCTCTTGTTTTTTTTTTTGTTTTCGAAGGAAAATGTCCGCGTCCTCTTTTCAGTTTCTGCAGAGTCGTAGGCAGAGTCGGGAAATGTTCGTTCAAATTTTAGAAGGAGTAGAGATTTATTGTCTTGCGATTGAATCTAAGAGAGCGTATAGAGATTTATGAGGTGGACCACCAGGATTTTAACTTAATAGACTTGAATCGGATGATCTACGGTATATTTGTACGTCTCAACTTCACATCTCCCATGGTGCGTTTTTTAAATCTTTGACGAAAGACACTGGAGAAAAGGAGTGAGATAACGTGGGAGATGTAGTTGAGAATAGTCTGCAAATGAGAGAGTCTCTTCTATATTATGAGGTTTCTTTCCATTATGCTTCTAAGCTGCAAATCCTGATCCTAACCATAAAACCTCAATGACTGTCATTTCATGATTGGTTCTTTATGGAGTGCTCGGTGCGACTTCTGGAATGTCCCATTACAATTTTGGTTTTCTTGTGCCTTTCATCAGTGGAATTTTCTTCGTTAGAAGTTAGGGCACAAATTTTGAGGCACAGGACATAAAGTTACCCTACTTAGTAAATTTGGGTTCTGCACTTTTTCTGTAGCGAATCTGGTTGAAATCATCTCAGCTCTAACTTCTAATTTGGCAAAAGCAAGATAAGAAAAATATACCTACTTTTGTTCGTTTCTACAATCTCTTCAATCATAAGTTCAAATATAATATACAAAATAGTACCTCTACCAAAAACAAATATGCAATTCAACACACCGATTCAACCGGTCATATTCTTATTAGTCCCACATCTCCAGATAGTCTAAGCGTTTAATGGTTTTCTCACAACAAACAATTGCATTGGAGTGAAGATCTTCTGTCTACCACCAGCAACTAAACCTATAGCAGCTTCTTCCAATGCCAATGTAACTTGTTTAGAACCCTTTGGAGCAATACCAATGAATTCTAATAGACCTAACAAGTTGGTTGTAATTTTTCTACCAATGTTGGAAGTTCTGAAGAAAGTACCTAAATCGTACAAACTTTGAACATATTTCCAGTCACCGGTCAATGGGTAATACCAAGGAATTGCGTCACCCATATCAGCTAAATCTTTTTCGTATTCAATGTCAAAACCAACGTTTTTCAAAGCATTTCTGGCAACATTGACATCATACATTTTTGGAATACCATCACCTAATTCGATTTCATAAGCGATTTGTCTATGTTCTGGGTTCTTTTCATCATAGTTATCTGTCATGACCCATTCATAAACACCAAAGACACCACCTGGTTTCAAAACTTTGTAAATTTCACCATAAACACCATCCAAAACTGGAGCGTGAACGGTAGCTTCAATGGCATAGACAGCATCAAAAGATTCTGGTTCAAATTCCATTTTCATGAAATCACCTTTCACAAAGTTTAATTGATCTTCTAGACCTTCAACTTTAGCATAATGGAAAGCTTTCTCGATTTGGTAATCGTTGTTATTCAAACCAGTGATATGAGCACCAGTAAATCTAGCAATTTGTCTAGCTGGTCCACCAACACCACAACCGACGTCAAGAACTTTCCAGCCTTCTTTGATACCAATCTTACTGGCCAAGTAATGCTCGTGTCTAGCAGCGGCTTGCACCATGGTCTCACCTTTGTAAAATCTTGAGAAGTGGAAAGAAGTGCCCCAGCCATATTCGTAGAAGTCAGTAACGACGTTGTAATAAGAATGAGTAGACTGATTGTAATCATCGGTTCTTCTCTTTTCAGCTTCTGCGTCGACTTTACCATCCCAGTGCTTCAAGTAATCACCAACAGCGGTTTCTTGAGCAGCCTTGTTTTTACCTAAGATAGCACCTAATCCAGATTTGGCACCAGCATCTTTACCGTGTAATTGTTTGGAAAACTCTTTCTGAGTAGCTTTGAGATCTTGGGCAGACATTGTTGAAATTCTGTACCTGTTTAAGGAGACTGTTAAAAGTTAACTGATGAAAAGGAAATTGAGTACAATCCAAATTTATTTGTGTTTTTTTCCATCGTCGACGCGTATAAGAAAAAAAGTCTCTCGTTTGGATCTTCTTGTAAATAAGTTAAACGAGGGAAAATAAACGAGGAACGAGGAACGAAGAACGAAAAAAAAACAAATTAGAAAATCCTTGATTAGGAAGCTACTATTTTAGGAAGTGTTACGAGTGATGGTATTCAGTCAACTTCCGACTTCCGACTCAACTGAGGTATAAAACTGAATAAACATAGTCATTAAATAACATAAACATGAGGTTGGAGCACAAGCCCATCAAGGGAGCTGAAGTATAGTGAGGTGCATTATGTACAGAAGTTCATCTCATTCTATTTGATTCATGAGTTGACTTGTAGGTTGATAAACTTGTAAATGGTCAAAAAGTGATAAATCGATCATATTAATCTAGTCATGATTTTTACCACTGATCTTAGGGAACAATCTGTTGGCGTGGTAGTTGATCGAGGATCTAGCTGATTTGGTTCTAGTTCTGGTTTCCATACATCCTTTCAAGTTGACTTCAATAGCTTTACATTGAGCAGCACCTTCACCATTGGACGCCCAACAATTTAGCAGAGATGACATCAATATAACACATGGCGATGTCCCTTGTTCAACGACAGGATTCTTCACACGAAGTCTCTCCAGTTTAGGGAGTCTCACAGCAGCTCTATTACTTGACATTATCCTGTGCTTGACGAACTATTAACGAAACCTCTGGTTTTTTTTTCATTTTCATGATTTTTTTTTCGTTGATATTTCTGGTAAGGGCACCAGAGTTATCTAGCGCCAGCAGCTGCTGCAGCTGCTAATAAACTGATATTAATCTGAGACTTTTACCTTTTACTGAGCAGCTAAATCCTCAAACTTATTAAATATACTAAATAATCAACTAAATAACGTCTGTAAACAATCTAAGTTCCATTAAATTCAAGATACTTTCCCGATTCTCCATTCAAAATCCTTCCAATGCTTTGATAGCCTTGTTTAATCTTTTGACACTTTCATCATGTCTGTCTTCATCAACAATCATATCTGCAGTCAAACGAGATAGAGAATCGACCAATCTTTCCAATAATTGCTTTTCCATTGTTTTCAATCCAAGATTTTGAAACTCTTGTCCTATTATTGTGCCATTTGTTATTTGAAGTAACTGAACTAGAGTATCATGGTTAAATTGATTTTTGCCCAAAGAGGAATCTTCAGACAAATATTTTTTCTTGTTACGTGAATATCTGCGCTTGTGACTGTTTTTCTTCTCTTTCTTCGATTTGAGCTCAGCATTCTCTGTTTCGTTTTCAACTTCTTGGTCTGAGTCTGTTTCAAACCCATCATCTCCAGGAATAATCTTGGATGATCCACTTGGAATAATGGTATGCTGAGGAACAGGTGGTGGAGGTAGAGGTCTTGGAACAGGTATATCTCTTTTTCCTGGTAATTCTGTTCCTTCGTTTTCAGTCTCTTGAGGGTTTTCCTCAAATTCAGGAGTAATTTCTTTGTCAACCGATTGATCTTTTGGATATTCAGAATAGTCACCAGTAGGTGTAGTATAGCCTTTGCTCGATGTTGTATCATTATCCAGATCCTCATGTTCAGCAATTTCATCATCAATCTCGTCAATCAGCTCATTGATTGAGCTTGGTGGGTGAATTTCAGGATCATTCAAGGATTTAGCCTTGTTGTGACCTTTGAATTTCAGTAATTCATCTTTGATTTCAGAATTACTGAGAGTTTCTGTGAAATTTGCTCCACTGATTGGTCTGTTTGCTGATCTCGAAGGTATTGGATTATCATCAAAGGCAACATCTTTATTTATTTCTGAGACTTGCTGTTCTGGGTTTGAAATACGCACAGTAGTTAAATGATCACCTTCATCAAAATTGAACGAATCTGTTGATTTTAAAGATTCATGTCTTGATAATCTGGTCACTTCTTTCAATCTTGAATCTTCTTCAATGCTTTCGTGTGTAGTGTAACTTTCTGTTTGATATTGTGAGTCTTTACCGCTATAGTTACTGCTTGAAGGATATTTGGAAGAAGCAGTTTGCATAGTTGATGGATTTGAGTTCAAAGATTTGTTCTTTTGATGAGCAGGTAAAGATTGGGTTGAAGGAGATTTGATTCTAAACTGGTCTTGTGAAGCAACACTTTCTGGTCTCTTATTGTGTAAAGGTTGAGGTGTCTCACTATCTTTCCCTAATGTAGAATCTTTTCTAGTGATTCTGATGACTGAAGGCTTTCTAGAGACATCTGCACTTGAATCCTCAGTTTCTGCTTTTGAAAGTGATTCTGGGTCAACGACATACGCCACCTGATTAAAATGGTGTACCTCATGAATTGATGGAGCATAATCTGATACGATAGATCTTCTAGTGTCATGTGAAACAGGGGTTGGAACTGGTAGGTTTGAGAAATCACTTGAAGTTTGTTCCGGAGTGCCCAACTGTGGGGGATGAACATCACTGTAGTCCCTAGATGAGATTGTTAAAGAAGCCAATCTTTCGGATGTAGCGTCTGTATCAGATTGTTTGTATTCTGGCGTAATTGTAGGTTGCAAACGTTGAGAAACTGGGGATCCTGTAACTTTGGTTCTGTTAGCAATAAAGTCATCACAATCATCATTATCATCTTGTACAGATCCTGTGATGCTTGGTGCTATGTCATCAACAGAAGCTTTCTCAGAGTTAACTTGATTTAATAAGTCCGTCAATTTTGTTCTATCCCTTTCTGCTCCTTGTTCCAAATTCTCGATTGCATCTAGATCTCTAGACTGGCGAATCAAGTTGGAGGTGGTGGAACCAATTGAGTCTACTGGAGATTCCAAATTGGTTGGACCTGTCATCTTCAATTCTCCTAACTGTGGTTATTCAGTGGATCAGTAGAATCTTGAAGGAGTATTGTTTTCCTGTACATCTTTTCCTTTTTTTGAAAAAAATTGAAGATATGCAAGCTATAATATCCCGATTAGGAAAAATCAAAACAATCAAAAAATAATAGACTCAAACGAAATAGAAAATTAAGACCGTTATGTAGTAACTTCAACTGAATGGTACTAAATACTAGATTTAGGCTATTCGTTATTTATATATATTCAGACTATGTACATATCGATATGATTTTAAGGCTTTATGATTGACTCGACCACGTTGACTTTGTCTGAAGGAATTCTAGCTCCTACTATATCCCAGTCAATTGCTTTCCAGACTTGCTCCAAATATTGACGCTTTCCAAAGACACCATAGTCATGTAACCAGACTTTTGGTGAGACATCAATGGCTAGTAATGGGATAAATCTGATGTTATTAAATTTACCAAATTCTGCGTCTTCAAATACAGTACGTGACCATACTGAAGAGTCATTTTCGGCAACAGTTCTTGGATTATGTTTGTTTTTTAAAGCATCTAGCTGTCCAATTCTATCGTTGTTGTATGGACCTCCACTGTTGTAAGTGTTGAAGACAAATAAGTTATCATAAACACTTTCAGAAGAAGGAGTCTTGGTCTTCTCTTCTTTGAAATATTTGCTGTCTCTTGCAACAAGCCACACGAAACCATCCCCAGTAATAGCATTTGCAGAGTTCAAGAGCAAAGTTTTGAACTCAATTAATGAACCAAAATGCTCGTTTATCAATTTTGTCACTTCTTCATTTGGCTGATTAGAAACATCCAACGATAGATCAGGGGTTTTTAAATATGCTTTTTCATCTGGTTTGAACACTCCTTTCTCACTGTTTTCTTCTCTGACCTCACCAACAGAGGATAGAGCAAATCTGACGTTTTCAATTAATGATGCATTCTGGAATATCTTGACATGTTTGGTGTTGATGGCGCTCTCTTTCACTAGCACCTCAAGTGCAGCAGCACCATTCAAAGACTTGAGTGTGAGTTCCTTGTTGAGACGATCAACATAGTGCTGTACACGGGTATAGTATGCATTGTCAAGACCTTTGGCTGATAGAAGACCTGGAATACCTTTGGATTTGAACTTGGTGAGATGTTCGATAACCGGAACAGAGTAATGTTCTGGATAAGCTGGTGTGCTATTGGTAGACTGGAGTCTCTTTCCTGTGCGCAGAATGGATGCGCAGCGACGTGAAAGCATTTTACTCCTGGCCTCTAACGGAAATGATTATTTTAACGTCTCTTCCTCTCGACTTTTCAACTCGAAACTTTTCACAAAAAAAAACGAATTTGTTAGTGCTGATTTCTACTGAGACCAGGACCATATATACGCTACAGGAGTTAGCCGCATATTTCCATATTAGGAAAGTTGCCTGATCCGGGCAAACGTTATATCTTATCAATAGAAGCAACCAATTTTTTGACAGAACCGTTCTTAACATTCCACTGAATCCTCACTGCTAACCAGAGTCCGCACTTAATATGGAACCAGAGCTCTTCAGCTTCTCCAAGAAGCCAATAGAACCGCCAGCACACCACAGACTGAGTGTCATCTCGACACAGCTCCCTTCAGAGTCCGGCTCAAGGCTTAACAGCGCTTCTAGCATCTCCCAGCCTAATACTCTTGTGGAGGCAAATATGATGGCCGACGACCCTTTGCTGGACTACAACGAGCAGATACGGGCTCCAAAGTTCAGGCAGCCAAAGAGCACGAGTGCCATCGGTGAATCCCTCGACAAACTGGAGACTATCAACTCACATGGGTCTCAGGATCAAACGAAATTAGGCGACCTCATCCGTACCGGTGCTGCTAAAACTCAAAATAAAAATTACCAACCAGCCAAGGTGGATGTCTCCAAGATTAGATCAGCATTATCCTCGAGTACTGGCCATAATCACGAGCAATCCTTATATACTATTGATGATTTTTTGAAGAATGTGAAGCAAAATCAAGCCTCTCATCTGATTAATAACCTAAACCTGGACTATACAACTTCTGCATCCAACAACACATCCAACCCAGATACAGAAACAACATCGGAAAGTAACAGCTCAGTTGCAACAGCAAATACCTCTCCAATATCATCCAAGAAACCATCCCATGAATCTATCAACTACAATTTTATAGAATCCAACAAACAACCTAGATTCAACCCAATACCAGTTAAACAAATAGACGAACTGAAGACACCTAACTATCTTCCATGTGTCTTGAGAACATCTTCAAATAATTATCCAGACTCTGGACTCTTATTAAATGCATCAAATATTTCGAGGGTCAAATCAAACAGTTTCATGGATGATCAAGCAGATATAACGTACAAGCCACATTGGAAACCAAACAAATCAAGTTCAAACTGCCTGGATTGCAAGAAACCTTTTTCACTAATGAATAGACGTCATCATTGTCGTAAATGTGGTGATATATTTTGTGGAACTTGTTTAGTTTTCAAAGCTAAATTAACCTATGATGATGCACGAGAAGTTGCAAAATTCGATTCAATATCTGGTATTACTTGCAAAGTGTGTTTCAAATGTGGGAAAGAATGGACTGATTACCTTGTTCAAGAGTTCAAAGACTCTGAGGAACAAATTTCTCCATTGTTCAATAATTTGAAAACTGTCGACAATGGTAAATCACCAATCACAAATTCATCGCCAAGATTCAATCAACCTGTTAGTGCAACAACTGGTAGTTTAAATGGCGCAAACGATGGTAACTTGGTGCCTGCAGATTGGACCTGGAGTTCATTCTAGCTTTTTTGGTCTTTCATTTTAAACCTCGCCCCTGATGATACAATTTGTTTTCAGAAATTTTTTAATATTCTTATCATGTTCTTTTACTATATAAGTCAGTCATTGAGAAGACTGCGCTTATTTGTGTTTTTTTTTGTTTTACTTCATTGTTTGTGTGTATGTGAGTGTGTATGTGAGAGAGTGCATATGTGGTTTTTTATAATCGTTTTTTTTTTGTTATTGGTCTTTCAAGGTTTATGTTGTTGGTCACTGTGCTTCTATTATTTATTATTATTACTATAACTATTACTATAATTAGAAAGTATAACATGTGGTCTTAAGGGTTCATTCATATTATTATAATCGTTTTTACTATTTAATTCAGTGGCAATTTTCAGGAATGTTGTCTGTAGATATTTGGCTATGTATTTGTTGAGTTATGTGATTTGCTGTACTCATTGTAAGAATATGGCACCAACCTGACCTGGTCTTTCTGTTGCCAGTATGTTATAAGACCTGCAAGCATTTCTCGTTGAACTTATTTCTAAACGAATTCCTAGCTCTCTGAATAAATTTATGTTAGAGTCACTCAGCATGCGACTTTTGTTTGTCCCAAGACCAAGGACATATAAATCAGGATGAGGGTTTATATACTTCAAAAACTCCAGACTTTTTTCATCAAAGTCAATAATTCTACCTGCTATTAGTCTATACTTGGGTCTTAGTTGAAACAGCTTATTTGAAATCAAAAATGCGACATGTCTATCATCTATTTCGATTCCTGAAGTAAAGATTATTGAATTCGAAGTGATTCTCTCGACGCTGTTATGTGGTGCTTTAGAGTCCCCCAGTATATCCAATGTTGACATGAGTGTCTCCTTCTGAAGTCTTCTAGCTGTAGTAAACAGTCTTTTATGCCTTAACAGCATCATTTCTTGATCTTTACTCAATGATTAGTGTCTCCACTTTAAAAATATCCTTGAAATTGACGTTTAGATCACGTGATAAATGGTTACGCAGTGATGGTATTTTGAGTTTTTTTTTTTTTTTACTTTTCACTATATTTGAACTATCCATTAAGCTCAACATCAACACAAATAGAAATGCCTATCAAGCCTGTCCCTCGTGTTCCTCTACTGCAAAATGGTCTTGGTGCCTTTGTTTTAAATTGCAGACGTATCGTTCTTCAGTTCGATAAAACCGGTGGCTCATCTCAAGGTCTTCGTGACTTCTTGAAACTAAGATTGGACAACTACGCCAAGGCTAACCCAAAGATTGAGTTCAGAATCATTCAAAAGGCGGGACATCCAGTTATCAAAGGAGAATACATAAATGGAAGAGAAAAAGCAATCTGCATTAGAAACCTCAACATCGATCATGTGAATAAGAAGCTAAATCTTTTGAAAGATTCAAGTGGTGAGCAGCTAAGAAAGAGAAATTCTAAAGTTGAGAGTGTTAATACTAGTGTCAGAGGTATATGGTCTCCATTGCATGTTGATCCATCTGTCAGACATAAAGTTTAGAAAGTTTAGTGTGGATGTTATGGGCTCAAGGAATGTCTTGTTTTATTGTTGTAAATAGTGTTAGAATCTTTTGTGTTAATGTTTAAAATAATTGATTTAAAAATATGAAATCTTCATGTATGTAGTGAATATTATATAGGTTTCGTTATAGCATAATGTGGATATATAGTAGAATATAATATGATGAGTTATCTGTCTTTGATTTGTCTTCTTTCTCTATCTAAACGAGATAATACTGCAGTTTCGGCTTGTCTTCTCAGCAAAGATATCTCATCTTTGGTAACGTCAGTACCCGAATCTGAATTGAATGAATCCGCCCTAGTGTGTTGCTGTAACGTGTTATCCAATTTGCGCAACGTCATTGACTGTTTCTTTTTCAGTGTTTTAACAGGGGAGTTGGATCTTGATCTTAAGGCTGATGGTGGACGCGAGTTAGAGGTATTTGATGCAATTGACGAAAGAGAAGTGGATGAGTGATTAAGATCATGAATGGTTCTAAGTGGATTTGAAGATGGAGATGCAGGGGTTACTATTGTGTTTTGTAGTGGTATGAGCTTTGTAGGAGATGATGATAATGTTGGTGGTCTAGTTGTCTGTGGATCATTGGAATAGCGTCTTATAGGGGATCTTGATAACCTTATTGTTTTGTTATTTGAGTTTGTCTCTTCCTCTTCATCAATGTTGTTCAAAGTAAGATCGGACGTGGTTGGTTTCAAGACAGTTGATGACTTGATACTTGATTCCAATTTCGAAAGTAATGAAGCTTTATAGATCCTTTCAATCTGAACAATTTCACTAATTCTCTCAACATACTTCAAAATTATTGAGGCTCTATCATCTTTATTTAATGTTTTCTTGAAACTAGGCTTCAAATCTCTCTGTACTTGTATAATATCTGTCAATACTTTGATTTTAACATCAACATCGAGTCCATGTTCTTGGTAGATCGCAGATTTGTTCACAATAATATCGACATATATATCATCGGAATCATTAGGTTTCAATATACTAAAAGGAAACCCATCCAATTCCTTGCCCAAAAAATCTGTTATTTCATCATTGTTCTTAGCTCCTGAGCTTGATAATATCAATAACGACCTAAATCTGTTTTTGACCCAGTCTACCAATATGCGATGTTCATTTGCCAATATGAGTTTCTCAAATGCTTTTCTATTGTATGCATAGTCTAGTTTATCAGAGGCACTATCTTTTATGCTTTTGAAGTCTAGGTCATATCTATCCGAAATTCCTGATACAAACGCAGGGTATTTCTCAATTTCAAATCTTTTAAAGAAATACACCAACGACTTCTTCTTCAGTTCGATTGGATCTTCAATTTCACCTTCCTTGTGACTGGGAATGGATAGTGAAGTCTCTGACGGCGCAGGCCAAAGAGATTTGAGAAGATTCATATTTTGCTTTATTTCCTAAGAAAGATAAAAGTGGAAATGTAAATAAAAGACAAAATTAACGTGGAGGTCACATGACAAGGCTTAAATCAGATAAAAAAAAGTTAATTTAGTTGATTTAGGACTTCATTAGAACCGATAAAACAGGATCAATATGAGCGAACAGGTCACTTCACTGGATGCAGACTTAAGAGCACTTAGAGACTCAAAGTATAATGTACAATTGGCTGAACAAGCCAAGTCATGGATCTATACCACGGTTCTGAAAGAAAGCCGGGCCCCATCTGAAGATTTGATCCATCTATTGAAAGACGGTGTGATACTGTGCAAGTGAGTACTACAATTAAGACTTTAGGTGAAATTACTGACCATATTTTTAAAGGCTTGCAAATGCTATACAGCCAAATTCCGTGAAATTCAAAGAATCCAAAATGCCTTTTATTCAGGTAAGTCCTATTCCGTTCAATATCGATGGAAGATCAATACTAATACATCACCTTTAGATGGAAAACATATCAATGTTCATCCAGTTTGCAAAAACACAGGGCGTTCCAGAAGATGAAATGTTTCAAACAACCGATCTTTTTGAGGCGAGAGATACTGCAAGTGTGTTGCAAGCAATAATCTCTTTCTCCAGATATATCAACGAGAAGTACCCACAATATCCTGTCATTGGACCCAAACTGAGTAAGAAACAGCCTCCTGTTCCAAAGAAACCAAAACACTTGAACGGTCCTCAATGGAGTTCCCTTGAGTATGGGTACATGAAAGGTGCAAACCAGTCAAGCGAAGGTGTCGTCTTTGGCACCAAAAGAAACATAACGTCACATACCCCTAACGAATTGGGACAATAACCAACAGAATGTATTGTGTTTCAATCATCATGTGATAATGTAAGATAATATTCTTCCATTTATTTCTGTATTGTTCTGGTCCAACTCCACAATTTCGTTGACAAATCTCCCCACGTCTTCTGGCATTTCTTTATTGAGATCATCTTTAACAACAAAAACAACGTCACTTCTGAGATGTTTGACAACAGACCACACACCTTCATATGTGTCACATTCGATGATTTTGAATATTATGGGGTCGTCAACATCAGCAAGATCAGCTGTTGATAAGTCCGGGGGAATCACTAGCACGATATTTTGAGTTTTATGTAGAATTTCAACCAGAGGAATCTTTGATGATAGTATGGATTCTGTCAGTATGATTGTAATTGGTCTATTTGTGTATCTGATGGACTTCTCGAGCTGGTCTGAAGAGGTTGAGTCCAGACCTTCGTCTTCGTCTTCCTTGAGTAAATAGCGAGCTGCAAAGACTGTGCCTGCAACACCAGCAGCCAGTGCCAGCCACAGCCAGTTTCTGTTCTTCCTCTGCTGAACCATCGTTTCTATTCTTGTTGCTCGGAAGAACTTGATTCTCTCAATTTCTCCAATTTGCTTTCTGTTCCGGATGGGGAAAATTCACAACACAATTTGTTAGGAGCCATGCCGTTTTTTGGCTTATAACCAGACGCGATATTCACTGCTTAAATCTTTGGAGCATCAGATGTCCCAGCACACGTTCTCAGCCACAACATTCGCTGTCAGTCACATCGCAAGCATACTGCGATCGGTGCTCCCAGTCAGCAACCACGTTCTTGTGTCGATAGACAGCGAGGGGATCAGTTTCGTTACAGAGTATGCACATGTTTGTAGAAGTAAGTGATTCGATGATCTGATGGTATTTGCCATACTAACAACGAACCAGTTGATCTGACACTTGAAAAGACATTATTCACAACGTTTGAATATAACCCAACGGAAGAGTCGCCAACCACATTCACCATTGATCTTACGCCAATTGTGGAAAGTCTAAGTTTGGCACATCTGAGTGCCTCTTCAATGAATAACGCAAATACGAACCAAACCAACTCTACTATCCAATGCACAATGTCATATCAGAGCGAAAACTCACCTTTTGTGCTAATATTTGAAGATAGCAAAATCTCTGAACGTTGTGAATTCTCCACATTTTTGAACATTGAACTATCTCATTTAGTGAAACCAATGAATATCAACGCCCGCTATGATGCTCAAAATCAGGACGAATACAAGTATGCTTTTGAGATAGATCTGGACACAGTACAACTGGAGTGTATGATAGCTTCAGATGTTTTCTTTGACGCTTTGAAAGACTTGAAAGATTTGGAGACTGAGGAAGTTTACTTCTACTTCAAGAACCAACTAGATAGTACTTTTGAGAATGATAGATCAAATAGGATGTTTGCTATAATATCAAAATCAGTTATGGGTAATTCTTTGCTGTGTTTACCAAATGAAATATCGATTTTGGAGAGATTAGTTATTGATAACAACGGAAAAACAGATAGTCTTTCTGTTTTCAAGTTCTCCACTTTCCAGATGTGCTTTAAAGCTATTAGACTATCAAACAAATGCAAAATACAGAAAGATTCTAACAACCTTTTAAACTTGAATCTTTTATGTTTCAAAAATGAAACGGGTTCAATATTGCCTAAATCTTATACAGGTACAGTCATTAACTTCAAGATCTTTGAAACCAGTTTAGAGAGAGATGAGAGATCTTCTGTGAGGAAATTCATAGAAAAAAGTCTAAAACTGGACAGTGTAAATACTAGGGTTGATGATGCCGTTGCTGTACAGAAGGAAACGAGAAACGCACCAACCATTCAACCAAGTATTATTCCAGATTCAGGTATAGATGTACCAGTATTTTTATAGCCTCTTACTAAGGTCATATATAGCTACAAATATTTGGACGGACAAGAGAATTGCATTTATTTCATTCAAAATGAACTAGTATACTGTATTCAGTCATCACCCACCTATATCTTTTCTTTTCTTTCTTTTAATAACAAAATTTCAACCTAAAGGAAAAAAATTAGAAAATCTATTGGGAGTTGGCGAAGTGTTCAAGCAAGATACCTCTTTCTTCAGAGTCTTGACCCCAGTTCTTGATGACAACAACGGAAGCACCAACAACTTTTCTGGCGTTACCGTCACGGTCAATTTTACCTAAACCGGCCCATTCACCTAACAATTTAGCGTCAGCAACTTTGATTAATGGAATTTTGTCTTCACCTTCGTTACATAAAGCTTCGATCAAAGTAACAATAGAAGCTTCAGTGACAGATTCACATAAGACAGCTAATTGGGCTTCGTTTCTAGAGATAGCTTTGGAAGCTTCTCTCAAACCTCTAGCCAAACCATCATGGACTAAAGCGTTTCTTAAAACGGTTTTTAAAGCATCTTCGATGGTGATGGAGGTTGATTCTTCAACGACAACTTGTTCAACTTGTTCAACGTCAGACATTTTTGATTAGACTTCTTCGACGGGTATAACCTGCTCAGTTCTTTGAAGAAAGAAAAGTAAGAGTATAAACTTCAGATTCTCGAAAATTTTTCACATCTTCGTGAAAGTCGTGGCTCTACCAAAATAAATAAAATCGGTTGAGAGTGGGTTACCCCGAAAACTTTACACCCAAACACCAATATTCAAAGACTTAACTGGTTTACTAC
Organism: Gotozyma montana; assembly: GCA_003706615.3. Lineage (NCBI taxonomy): Eukaryota > Fungi > Ascomycota > Saccharomycetes > Phaffomycetales > Phaffomycetaceae > Gotozyma > Gotozyma montana. The sequence goes on from PPLU03000001.1 coordinate 1,470,086, forward strand.
ATTGATGAACCACTTTTAAACTGATGATTGTACATTTCCTAATTAATTACAGCTCCATATCATCAACAAACTCAACTGCACCATCGTCATCGATCGCACTCTCATTCTTGCTAATCTCAGTATCATTACTCTGCAAACCAGCACCTGGATGAGCATTTGAATTAGCATTTAGAGTATTTGATCCAACTTGGTCTTCCTCTTCATCTTCGAAATCAACATCTCTGAAGAAATCATCATCTGATCCAACGATTTTTTCATACAACAGCTTAGCCTGTGTTATTATACCATCGTATGAAATTTCTGAAGAAGGAAGGGAAGAATAAATTAAAACACTATTATCGTCGCTCTCAGCGTCTTGTTTGTTAACTATGTGGACTGAATTTTTTCTATATTCTTTTGGATTAACTATTCCATGATGTGGAATTGATGTGAATTGAACGTAGTAAAACTTCAACAAATATTGAAGTTTTTCTCTTGGAACGAAATCTTTGAAAGATTGGCCCAACTTAACTGAATTGAAACCGTTGATTTTCTCGGTCTCGTTGATAAAATCATCAACAGAACTCTCTCTCAGTAGAGATTTCTCCATTGCATTTAATGCTTCTTCTAAGTCATTACGACTCTGTTCGCCTTTTTCGAAAGTTGACAAATACCAAACACAAGTGTTTGCAGGAGTAATTCCTGAACCTTCATTCATGATAATAACTTGAACAGCATATTTGTTTTGTGATTTCAATGAATTTGTAGGGAAAGTAATGATTGCAGCGTTTTCACCATTTTCAAACCATTCTTTACAACTGTTCTTGACAATCACTGTCAGTCTATGAATCTCATATTGATTTTCAAAATTTGGCTTAGATAAATGAGAGGTTTGAGTTGGAGAGATGACAATTTTTTCATTGACTTTGATTTTTGTATTATCTGAAAATTTGACAATTTTGGAATCTTCATCAAAAGATTCTAAGCTTGTGTTTAATTTATAAGTTGTACCAGCAACTGCTGCAGATCTGCAAAATCCTTGAGAAATTTCACCAGCTCCACCATATTTGGAATACATCACCGGGAAATTACCATAAACGTCAAAACTCACCAAATATCTCTTTATACGAGCCAAGGCTTCAGGTGTTGGTGTTTCAGAGTTATTACAAAGCCCAATAGCAAAAATCAATTCTGATATTTGAGGCTTTTCTAATTTAAACTTTTCAATAAGAAATAGTTCAATGGATTTTCTTCTGTAGTCATTCCAAATTTCAACATTATCTTCATAGGTTAAAACAAACTTGATGAATTTCATTAATGATCTTTTGGTGATCAAGCTCAACTCTTGGTTAGTGAAGATATCTTGCTTCGAATTAGTCATTTTTTCAAAGTTATCATTTTCAAAGACGTGAAATGAACTCAAAGGTAAAAACTCCAAATATTTGTAGACTCTTGATTTGATCAACAAGGACAATAAGTCAGATTTGGCAAATAAAATTTTAGGGGTCAAATCTATACCGAAATCTTTGGATTTCGATTGACCACTTGAAATGTATAACAATGCATCTTTGTAACCGTTGATTTTGCCCAGGTTGACCTTCTCCACCCACTCTTTCAACTGGTCAATGGTGAGAGTAGCGGTGTTGTCCCCGTAGTGGTCATTAGAGTCGACATGGAGCACGTTTAGTCCTTGCCATGCTAGCGCTGAGGCCAAAATACTCTCAACAAGTCCTGTCCCAGCGATAACCACGTCACACTGGTCTGGGATTGTCTCTGGAATCGGTTTCTCGAGTCCGGCTAAATGCGGTACCACGGAAGGTCTGCGCTCAGTGGACCCAAGCGGACGCTCTGCCATCGAAGGTCTGCGGTTGGACATATTGTGTTTGTGGTTCTATTCTTTGGTTATGTGGATAATTCGGTGGCTGTTGATTAACAATTCGATTGTTGAAAATTCAAAACGTTGAAAAAGAAAAGAAAAAAAAAAAAACGCTCATGTAATCACTAATCACGTGACAGAAATATTTGGCACAACATTTTCGTGTTTTTTGCTCCTGTCTAGCTGTCCGAAAATTACGGGCATATTCCGCGCGCATTGCGGGCGAAGCGGGCCTACACCGCGTATATTGCGGTCCAGCACCGCTTATATGAGGGGCATCTATGCGAACTTTTTGGTGTCAACAGTCATTTTCTGCGGGATTTGGAATGTGAGTTGTTTGACAATTTTGGAAAGATCCGAAAATATGGGGAAAACAATGATCTCCAATTAGTATAAAAGGGTGCTTAATTTCTCTGAGATGAGTGATTGATTGTCACTAGATAAACAAAAAACAAGTCACAATGCCTTCCCAAGAACAAACAATGCTCGCCTCTGTGTTCAAAGGCCCTCGCGATATTCAGGTGCTACAGGTGCCAAAGCCTGAGCTTCAGGGCCCTAAAGACGCTATTATCAAAGTTAAGGCTACTGCTCTTTGTGGTACAGAGCTTCATATGTACAGAGGTGATGTTATACCAAAAAAGTCAGGCTACATTACTGGTCATGAGTTCAATGGAACTGTGGTAGCAGTTGGTGATGAGGTTACTCAGTTCAAAGTAGGCGATGAGGTTCTCTCAACTTTTACTTCTCAGTGTGGTGAATGTTGGGCCTGTAAGGACGGTTTAAGTTCTTCTTGTGTGGATTCCAAAGTATTTGGTACCTGGGCCCTCGATGGTGGACAAGCAGAATATGTGAGAATCCCATATGCAGACAATGTTTTGTATCACCTTCCAGAAGGTTTGAACAGAGTTACTGCATTGTTGATGAGTGATATTTTCCCAACCGGCTGGTTGTGTGTTAACAATTATTTGAAGAAGATTGAATACAATGAGTACAAGATCAAAAACAATGTCGTTTTGCAACTTGGTGCAGGTCCTGTTGGATTGTGTTGCGTTGCAGCAGCAAAACATTTAGGTGTTGGCACTTTATACGTGGCAGACACTGTTGAATCAAGATTGAAAGAGGCTGAAAGATTAGGTGCCATTCCAATTAATTTGAAAACAACACCAGATGTTCCTGGTTTCATCAAGTCCAAAACCGAAGGCCGTGGGGCAGATGCTATCCTTGAAGTTGTTGGAAACGCTGCTGCTCTCAGAACTGGATTTGATTCGGTCAGAAGTGCAGGATTTATCTCATCAGTTGGGTACCATCATGAGCCATTGCCAATGGATGGTTTGGAATGCTACTTGAAGAACGTCTCTCTTCAATTCGGTAGATGTCCTGTCAGATCCATCTTTGCAGACTCATTCGAGGTCTTCTCTAAAATCTCAGGAAACTTTGACGGCTTCGTTGACAAACAGATGCCTCTCTCCGAAGCAGCACGTGCATACGAAATCTTTGAACAACAAGGAGCCAGAAAGATTGCATTCACTGTCGATTAGACTCGATTTAATAAAAATTGTATTGTTTTGTTTTTCTGTAAATATGCGCCGTTTGCAGATGTGTCAAGTCTCGTTTCTTTTTTTGCAGAAAAAATTTCTATCACTATAAAAAATAAGTTCACTCCATCTCAAAAACAAGAAACTATACATAAAAGCTGTTATTCACTCCAATTGATCTAGAAATCACGGCTATCTTTACTGTGAGAGATATTCTAGAAACTTTATCCCTCACAACCATACCTCTACCTCTCACCACCACTCTTTAAATACTTCTCAATTCTATCTCATCATGACAAGCTATTCTCGTGACCATGGTTTCAAATACACATCACAGCAAGAAAGATCCAACTCTATAGTGTTTGGGTCCCAGGGGAAAGCCCTATATATTCCACAGCTGGAGAATTATGACCAGGAGAGTCCAATCGTTGATGAAGATACCCCTTTGCTCTCATCCCAGGCTTTAGCTCCATCACCATCTGACAATCGTCGTCTGTCTTCAGAACTTAAGGCTCAAGAAAGAGACCTTTTGGCAGACAACAATATTGTTACAGGTTCAGATGCTTCCATAAGCTCGACTTGGGAAGATGCTTTAGCGAAAGGTCTTATCAAGACAACCATACTTTTTGAGACTAAATCTCTGATAAAAAGCTCGCTTCCAATGATCATCACTTTTTTATTACAAAATTCATTTGCATTAACCTCTATTTATTCAGTCGGTCATATTGGTAAGACAGAGTTAGCTGGGATTACTCTGGGAACAATGACTGCAAATATTACAGGTTTCGCGGCCATCCAGGGTCTCACGACATGTTTAGATACTCTGTGTTCACAGGCTTATGGTGCTGGAAAATATGAACTAGTTGGTTTGAACTTCCTTAGATGTTCTTTATTCGCTCTTGTTTGCTTCTTCCCTGTCGGCGTGTTCTGGCAATTTGGTATGGAATACCTTCTTGGACTATTCGTTCCTGATAAACAATTAATCGCTATTGCAATCAACTATTTGAAAGTCGTTTGTTGGGGTATTCCAGGCTTTATCTTGTTTGAATGTGGTAAAAGATTTTTACAGTCTCAAAATTGTTTTCATGCTTCAACTTTCGTCCTTGTTCTTTGTGCCCCTTTGAACATTTTCTTGAATTGGTTATTCGTTTGGAAATTAGGAATGGGTTACATAGGTGCCCCAATTGCCATCACATTAAACTACTGGGTTATGCCTTTAGGTTTATTAACATATACAATTTTGAACAAAGAATACTGGCTTTGCTGGCCTAAAAACCTACAGTTTCAACAAGTTTTAACAAATTGGTCCAAAATGATTGAACTTGCTTTGCCTGGTATCATAATGGTTGAAGCTGAGTTTTTGGGTTTTGAGATTATTACTTTGATGGCTAGTAACCTAGGAACAGCAGAACTTGCTGCGCAATCAGTCATTTCTTCAATTTGTTCATTAGCATACCAAATTCCATTCAGTGTCTCAATAGTAACTGCCACTAGAGTTGCTAACTTCATTGGTGCTTCACTAGTTGATAACTCCAAATTGGCCTGTGTTAGTTCAGTGTTAATAGGTCTTGGTATAGGTTTCCTAAATAGTTTTCTTGTTTGGAAGTATCAAGACTTTGTGGTCGGTTTCTTCACAAACGATGAAGAAGTTATAGCGCTAGCTAAAAGGACTATTGGAGTTATTGTATTCATGGAAATCTTTGACTGCTTAAATGCCTGTACTTCAGGTTGTATGAGGGGCCAAGGGTTGCAGAAAATAGGTGGATACATCAACATCTTTGCTTTCTACTTCATTGGGATCCCGATCTCGTATGTTCTAGCCTTCAAGTATGACTACAGTGTTGAAGGTTTGTGGATCGGTATAGTTTGCGGTTTAGTATTCATCTTCTGCTCCCAATTTTACTTTGTGTTTTGGGATCCAAATTGGGAAAAAATATTAGAGGCAGCCAAAAGCAGAAACGATGAACTAGAAGTTTAAAAATCAATCTTTAAAGAAATTAATAAACTTATTGCATGGACTCATATTGAAACTTGATATCTGTTTATCTTGATATTGTAGAATACTGGATGGTCTGAAGTGAATCATGGTATTTTACTTCCTTTTCTTCGAGTAAGTTAATGGATTATCATAGCAACAGTAGGTCTACTAACTACTGTCCTTTCTTTCGCCTTCAATGAGGTACACAATGGTAACAATAGTATACTCTTTTGACGTCAAAGTTGAACGTTCGTAAACCAAACCTCATGTGATCCCGGATCTACCTTTGTTGTCCTCGGAACTCGCGATTTGAAATTTGAAAAAAAAACAAAACAAAACAAAGACCCAAAACAAATACCAAAACGTTCTTCTTCCAATTTCGATCGCTGAAATATAACGGTTTCCTTGTCAGGCATCAACTACCATAATAAAGAGCCACATTCTTTCTCAAGAGCTCTTTCCGAACACTCTCAAACTACCACTCTTACTCTGTGGAAAAATACTACTTTTGTACTTATCAGAGATTCCGCTTGAGCAATGAAAGGAGATAACCAATTCGATGAGAACTCCCCTTCTCAAGCACAGGACTATGAGAGCTGGGTCAACAGCTTGGGCAATATACAAGATGGTATTTTCCAGAATACTCCGATATCACAACGCACGCTTGACAATCACCAGTCATTTATATCTCAAGCTCCTAATCATCCAATTGTTTTCACCGGAAGTACTCCCTCAATGCAACACCAACTAAACCACAATAATCTCACTGGTAATACTCCAGATGCAAATATTGATTTTTTCTTCAACTCTCCTGATAGATTCTACAGAGATGTCATCAATGAGTCCCCAATTATAAACAAAACTCCTCATGGGGCAGGTTCTGGAATAACTCCCTTGAAAAACTCCAATATGAGCTTCAGTACACCATTGTTTCTCAGAAACATTGAAACTGCAGCAGCTGGAAGTAGTGTCATGAAAAATTTCACTCCATTGAAGAATCAATTTTACCCAAATCCAAACAACAATAATAACCAAAATTTGGAGATCTTCAAAACACCAAATGATAAGACGCAGAACTCACTACTGAACTCTTCCCCAACCACTATTCAAATGAACTCATCTGCTGTTAAAGATGAATCAAGTCAATCTTTGAAAAACGATAGCACAGCAGAGAGCGGGAAAATATTACCATTATCTCCAACACCAGCTTCCAAGATACAACAAATTTTACCTATAGACCCTTCTATGATCAACGAAAGTGGTAGTGATATGGTTCCAAAGATGGGCTATTTCAAGAAGAATTCCCCTAAGAAGACTGCCTCGAAACCGATCAAGCAATCATTCCTTACATCACGTACCAACAATACTAAATTTCAAATTATCATGACAGATGTTAATACTTTTGCATCATCTCAGGTAAAGGGTAAAAGAAGAAAGAAATTGACAAGATCGAATACTCAAGTAAATACAGCTGCTGGCTCAACGGATCACGCTACTACCAAGCCTGGAAATGTCACAAAAAAATCAACTTTAAAAAGATCCATTTCCCAACCTCCTGCTGTCATGCTGAATACAAATGGTATCGATCGTATGACAAATAAAAGAGATATTCTACCCAATGATATACCCCAACAGCATCAACATCAAATACTGCTGCCTTTGCAAGAGCTGTCTGAAAATCAACGAAACAAAAGAAATGTCAAGCCACAGCAACAACTCAAACCATTTGTTCAGAATCCTAACCCTACCCATCAGTTTACGAGTGAAACTGAAAATCTATTTGATCAATCAGGTACCCCTGATCAACCCCATGTTTTAAGAAAATGGTGATTTTCTCAAATGTTCCGGCGGTTGGTTTTTCCAAAAATCGAAACTCTTTGCATTCAAATGGACAATTTACTCATTTATTTTGATTCTCCACTCATGTCTTTCTTTAGTTCTTATTCTTGGTTGATTTGATTTCTATACTTATTCTCTGTTTTGTTATTGGTCTCTTGTTATCATTTGTTGTTTTTGGCTTGTTAGTTGTTCAAGTTTTAGGTTGTTTTGTTGTACTATTGATTTTAAGTTTTGTTTTTACCCAGACGTAGCAACCTTACGTTATCTATTGATATGATTCAGATCCGTGATTCACTACCTTACATCTATAAAAAATTTTAATTGGGTACACTATGTGCGAGACATAGTTAGAGTCAGTGGCATACAAAGTTGAACGTTATTTGATTATCTTTGAATTGTTTATAGTTGTTTAAAATACATTTTCCCATCGTTCATTAATTACTCGCCAATCCATTCCAACACTTTCACTATCTCTCCATGGATCTCTTTCGTTGAAGATCTAATATTAGAGTTTTTCTCCAACTTTAGTAAAATTAATTCCCAAAGTTTGAATTTATTGGAGTTGTTCAAGTTATTCAATAGTTCATCTCTGAGTTGAGTAGAGCTCAAATATCTGTTGGTCAACCCTGTTGGATCAGTTTGTGATGTTTTTGATTGGTTTTGTAATTTTGTAATTATGATATCACTTATCTCATTAACTTTAGATTGCTCCTTCTGATAAGCTTTTAATTTGAAATAAAGGAAGACCAAACTCAAATTGACGAATAGAGTACCAAAAATGATAGGCTTATTGGCTTCAAATCTCTCATAAACCTCCTTTTGAAACTTACACCCAATGCTCAATTTAACTGTTGAAGTCGATCTGAAAATGATATTGGTACGAATATCTGTCTTCTCTTCTTCATCCTCATCGGTGGATAGCTTGTCTGAGGCAGATCCTGAATCGTAATCTCTTTGATATTGTAACTGTCATAAATGTTAGTATAAAGTTTCACAAATAAACAAAATTCTCAAACATGCCTTACAGTAATTTCAGGTTCATTTTTCAAGTCCTCAAGGACCCTGACCCATAGTTCATTGAAATCTTCATCACTAATTGAAGACTTCTTGGAGTTAAAGAAAAATTCATATAATTCATCATCACTGATACCGACTTCTAGATCTTCGCCATCACCACATTTGGTGTTAGCGTTTCTAGTTCTCAATAATTCCAAAGATTTTGATAAAATTTCGCTAACTATGCTCTCTTTTTCGTGATCCTTGACACAATAAGATTCGAATGGTAGTATTCCGTATAGGCTATACCATGGATCATGAACGATGTAATCTTGTTTACATTTCAATTGCAAATTTTGTAAACAAATTCCATTCTCAGGACATCTCAAACAATTTGGTTTTACAATTTGCAAAAACTCCTCGATTTGTAAGAGATACTCGTTGGAAGTATTTGGAAAGGTTGGCTGATCTATCTCAGCACCACAATAACCAACTAAAAGACGTTGCTCACGATACCATAATCCAGAGATGACAATAGAAATGATCAAACCGAAAACGAAGAGCTGCTTGAAAAATGATAAAATTGGCAGGATACTGAAAGATCTAGAGATTTTGGTTAGCTTTGAAGGACCGCTTTCGTGAAAAATTTCATTGATCTGCTTCACTGCCTCTTCAGCTTCTTCAATGATGACAGATTTAACTTCATCAAAGTCCTTTTGTAAGTCCAAAAGCTCAGAATCGTTGATAGATCCATCATCAATTGGACCATCTAAAACATCAGGGATCTCATCAAGGAGTTCTTTGTCTTCATCATTTTCTTCCTGTTGAACTTCGACGTTTTTTTCAGTTTTATGGCCATTAAAATTATTAGCGAAAGCTTCACTGACTTTAAACTTAGGAAATCCTGGGATAAAGCTCTTATTTGAAACGACTTTCGAAGGGGTAGTGTTTTGGGAAGAATCATTGTTAAAGTTATTTTTTGGGGTATGGAACTCCTCAAGTTCAGTTTTCTTCAGTGGAGAAGATTTGACAGGTGATTTACCAATTGCTTCATCTAGCTTAACATCTGAGCCTCCAAAGTTGAAGATATCGTCCTGCTCTTCAGCGGAGAGATCTTCTGCTGAGGAATTTTCAAACTTTGAAATGTTGAAAGACTTTTTGACTGGAGATTTCGGTCTATCTTCAGGAGCAGGCGAAGAAGAAAATGCCGTTTTTCGTTTGGGTGACTTTCTTGGAGATAATGCAATCTCTTCAGTGGTACGTTTCTTTGGAATTGTTTTACCAAACTGATTTGAAGAACGTGGAGATTGGAAAACATTCTCAGAGGAAAATGAAGTTTCAGCTTTCGCTAAGATGTCCTTTTTGTATTCTTCTTCGGTAACGATTTCAATATCACTATCATCCGACTCATTGGGAGGTGGTTTGGGAGTGGTTTTTCTCTTTGGTCTTGGTTTTTCTAACTCTTTTGACTTTCTTAATGGAGATTTTTCCCTTCTAGATGGTGATTTGAGTCTCTGTTTGAAATCTTCGGATGATGCAGATGGTTTTTTCAAAGGAGATCTTTCTCTGAAAGCTCCTGATTTGTTCAAGTCAGGAATGTCACCGAGAGTTTTGCTGGAAACTCTTTTGGAAGTTTTCTTCACCTCATCAGCTTCTGTCTCCGGTTGACTGGCCTTTCTTGAGGATTTCCTAGCTGGAGATTTATCTCTCTTGATAGACTCAGGTTCGATAGACCCTCTACTCTTAGGCTTTCTAACCTTATCAACTTTAATTTCGTCACCCAACTCGGACGTCTTCTTCTTCTTTTTCTTTTCAACAATTTCGATACCGGAACCATCAGCGATGACGCTTTTCAACTCCAGCAGCTTTCTACCAGCAGTAGGCTTAACCTTGTCATTGAAAAGCTTGATTAAGTCCTGTTTCTTTGCAGTCGATGGGTATAATACATCATTCTGTAAAAGAATGTTTCTAAGCTGTACAACTTTGCAACTCGCTGGATCAAAATCTAGAAAAAATATGGTTAGTTTCAGCATGTACAAACATTGGCACTCGGCCACCTATGTTATAAGTCACATACCCTTCTGTAAGTACTCGCTTGGATCCATCGCGTGAAGTATTCCCCTTCGGACAAGATTCTTGGAGCGTGAGTTTGATGATGTGGTCTGTTTTGTTTGTTATTGTTTTTGTTTTTGTTTTGATTTTTTTGATTTTTGGGTCGTTCGCGAGTGGTGTTTGGGTTTTTGTGGTCGTCGAAATTATCTTGAAAAAGCTGACGTTGTGAAACTGGAGAAGGCCAAATACACTGTAATACCCAAAATGTCAGAGCATCACGATGTGAAGCCGGATGCGCATCACTCCAACAGCATGATCGGAAAATACAAGATTATCCGCACACTGGGGGAGGGCTCTTTCGGGAAAGTCAAATTGGCATACCACCTGTCTACAGGGCAGAAAGTTGCCTTGAAAATCATCAACCGCAAAACATTGGCCAAGTCCGATATGCAAGGTCGTGTAGAGCGTGAGATCTCCTATTTGAGACTTTTGAGACATCCACATATCATCAAACTATATGATGTGATCAAGTCAAAGGATGAGATTATTATGGTTATCGAATTTGCAGGAAAGGAATTATTCGATTACATTGTTCAAAAGGGAAAAATGCAAGAAGAAGAGGCAAGAAGGTTCTTTCAACAAATAATTTCTGCTGTTGAATATTGCCATAGACACAAAATTGTTCACAGAGATCTAAAACCTGAGAATTTGTTGCTTGATGAACAATTGAACGTCAAAATTGCCGATTTCGGTTTATCTAATTTCATGAGTGATGGTAATTTTTTGAAAACTTCATGTGGTTCTCCAAATTATGCTGCTCCAGAAGTCATTAGTGGTAAACTTTACGCTGGTCCTGAAGTTGATGTCTGGTCTTGTGGTGTTATTTTATATGTGATGCTATGTGGAAGACTGCCATTTGATGACGAATTTATTCCTGCTCTATTCAAAAAGATTTCGAATGGTGTTTACACGATTCCAAACTATTTGAGTCAAGGTGCAAAAAACTTACTCACTAGAATGTTAGTCGTTAATCCATTGAACAGAATTACTATCCATGAAATCATGGAAGATGAATGGTTCAACACGAACATTTCTGAATATTTATTACCTAATGACGTCCAGAAGAAACAAGCCGAAGACAAACAACAGGAATCAGAAGAAATTGATGAAAGTGCTGTTGACACCTTGATTCATACACTAGGTTATGACCGTGAAGAAATACTGGAAACTTTGAAGAACAACACACAGAATGAAATAATGGATGGTTATCTTTTGATCAAAGAAAATAAGATGCTGATCGATGATCTCAAAAAGAATGGTGTCAATGAACAAGATAAACTAGAAACTTTTTTCAATCAAACACATCCAAACTCACCTGACTCTAACGACAAGCATCAAAGAAGAGATAAAAGACCAAAATCAGAGGTTACCTATCAGGCATTATCTCCAAACTCAAACGCAAATAAAGATGTACAAAGTACAATTGCAATTTTACCATCTTCTTTGCCTCAAATACATAGAGCTAACATGGCTCAATTTGTCTCAGAATCTGCAGCAAAAATTAACCCTATTAGCACAAAGAAGTCTAAAACTAGATGGCATTTCGGTATCAGATCTAGATCCTATCCACTTGATGTCATGGGTGAGATTTACAGGGCATTAAAGAACTTGGGAGCAGAATGGACCAAACCTAAAGAGGATGAACTGTGGACTATTAGAGTTCGCTGGAGATATTCCCCAAATGCTAGTGACTCTGACCTGAATAAAACAATTCCAGATATGATGAAGATGAATATCCAGCTCTTTCAGCTGGAACCAAATAATTATCTAGTGGATTTCAAATTTGATGGATGGGAAAGCAGTGAAGGATCTCTTGTCAAGAATGAAGAATTAAACAAGAATGACGACGAGATAAGTAGTTTTAGTGCCTACCCATTCTTACATTTAGCTACTAGACTAATCATGGAGCTCGCTGTTAATAGCCAGAGTGGTTGAACTTGTCAAAGTTCTCCTATTTTTTGTCTCATATATATTGTTTTGTGCGTTTTAATCGATTTCATTCAGTTCTTTTGGTTGTAGATCGTTGCTCCGGTTACATTGTTTGGGGTGTGGAAAAAGTAAACAAGGGAAACGAAAAATCACAAAGCAAAAAAAAAAATTATAACGCATTTTCCATCAAATCCTTAGATAAACCTCAGTCATTATGTCCAGGAAAGAGACTCTCCAGAGTCCTATAACAAAGGTTCTTGACATACGAGATGATCTCTCGTTTTTGTATTCCAAAATTCAATCAAGTAGGAAAATGGTGTTCCTCACGGGAGCTGGTATATCATGCAGTGCAGGTATCCCTGATTTCAGATCAAGTGAAGGCCTTTATAATATGACTGAAGGCCTAGGAGCAAATCTCAAAGGAAAAGATTTATTTGATATATCACTATTCCAATCAGAAGACTCCATTAAATGTTTCTCCACATTTATGTCCAACTTATACACAAGCACGTTGAGTGCAACTCCAACTACCACACATCAGTTTATACACGAACAGGTCGGTAAAAGCAAGGTTCTCAGATGCTACACGCAGAATATTGACGGTTTGGAAGGAAGGCTAGGTTTAAAGATGAAATTTAACGAAGATGAAACGACAACTTCTCTACAGAATTGGAAGTCGATGGATGTGGTACAATTGCATGGGAACCTCAATGAACTATCTTGTACCAGGTGTGGTAAGACTACAGGGTGGACAAATGAGCATAGAGAGCAGCTTCAATCTGGAGAGCTTCCAGAATGTCTGAACTGCTTGGAGAGCCTCAGTCAAAGAGTAGAAAAGGGCAAGAGACCGATCTCATCTATTGGTTTACTTCGACCAAACATTGTTTTATATGGTGAGAATCATCCATTTTCTGAACTAATAACTTCTGGACTAAATTCTGATTTGAAACAAAGGCCTGATCTTTTGATAATAATGGGTACCTCTCTCAAAGTTCATGGCGTTAAACAACTAGTTAAATCGTTGAGTAAAAGCATACATGATAAAGGAGGATTGGTCATACTAATAAATAAAGATTTAATACCCGGTTGGCATGGCAAGATTGACTTTCAAATTATGGCGGATTGTGATTCTTTTGCTCTTAATTATAAACAATTCGAAAAATCGGATAAAACTTCAAGGAGACCATTCAAACTGAAGAGAATACGAGTCAAGGACCTCTTGAATCCCTTTCCACGAAAGAGAAAACTGTTCAAGAAAAAAGCTTTTAAGCCATTCCATGATTTGAATGTGTTCCCTGCATCAAGCCCATATCCTTTGAAGTTTACCAATAAAGTACTGTTCGAGATTCCTAATCCTAATGGAAACAAGTGCCCCAAAGAGCTCCCCGGATTCGATAAATGGAGGTCGATTTTGAATAACGATATGAGTCATAGCAAAGATAGGTTAGCTGGTCTAATCTAAAACTACTTCAACTACCGTTATGTTACTAGAAAATATTTGTATAATCAATACATAGAAACGTTAAAATGGTTCATCAACTATCTGGTACGAATAACACCGGCAGCAACTAAAGTTTGAATCTTCTTAGCAACATCTGGGTTCTTCATGTGCTCTTGTAAAGCAGCTGGATTATCTCTAGCTTGGTTTAAAATACTGTTCATCACTGGATCTTGTAAGATAGCAGCAACTTCTGGATCTTTAGAAACTCTTTCGAAAGTTTGTTCAGGGGTTTCACTTGAATCAGATTGGAATCTTTGAGAGTAAGCCTTTGTGTACAATTGGTCAATCTCTTTGGCATTGGCTCCTCCATGATGTTCTGTGTCTTTTTCTTTGGCGGCTTCAAGAGTAGAAATAGCTTTGGCGTATTCCTTGGTGGCGATTTCAGCATTGGCTTTTCTAATGTAAGCTCTGATAAAAGTTGGATCTTTTTTGATAGCTAAATCACAGTCTTTGATGGCTTCTGGGAAAGACATCAATTTAGCTAACACGGCAGCTCTGTTAGAGTAACCTCTAGCATCTTCTGGAGCACGCTTAATCATTTCAGTGTAAGCCTTTACAGCGTTTGGCCAGTCACCTTTAGAGAAGTATTCTTTACCTTCCAATCTGGCTTCTTCAGCTTTTTCTGGGTCAACATATGATTTAGCTTGGAGATCTTTGATTAACTTTTGGGTGCTTCTCAATTTCGTCAAAACTTCTGGAGTACGATGTTCAGTTAATGATTTTTCGAAATATTTGATGGCATCATCGTATTTCTCTTGTTTCAAATATGTCGTACCGATTCTTGCTAAAGCTTTTGCGATAATTTTGAAATCAGCTCTCACTTCTCTACCCTTTTCAATAGCAGATTCACAGGTTTTGATGGTCGATTCATAATCACCTTTTTCAAATTCAGCAGCAGCTCTATTGTTCAAATAAGTAACATCTTCAAAAGTAGCGAAGGCTTTGTTGTATAGAGCAATAGCTTCGTCAAATTTTTTGGATTTGTACAATTTGTTTGCTTCTGTTTTGATGGCATCTGCTTCTTTCTTAGCAGAATCGTCAGTCTTTGGTTCTTCATCTTCAACTTTGACATCACCATCTTTGTCTTTGGCAGGTTCAGATTTTGGAGTTTCTGTTTTTTCAACTTTAGCTGGTTCTGAAGCTTTTGGTGCTTCTGGAGCTTCTGGTTCAGGTGGGAAATCGCTGTCAAGATCAATACCTAAGATAGCAGCCATGATTGTCATTAATCTTGGGTCAGACATAACTTCACCAGCAAAAGCTTGTGGGTTGATTTTCAATTGAGTGACCTTTTGTAATAATGCTGGATCTTTAATAAGGTCTGCAGTTTTTGGGTTCTTCTTCAAGTTTTCAATCAAATTAGGATCATTGAATTTCTCAGCAAGGCCGAAATCAGGAGCTTGTTGTCTTGCATTAACAGCAGATTTGACAGCTTCCAATCCTTCCTTTGCCAATTTGTTTGATGGATCTATTTCTAAAGCAGTGGAGTATGATTTCTCAGCATCTGGGTATCTTCCCAATCCAAACTCGGCAGCAGCAACTCTTGAGTAGCCTTTAGCCCATGTAGGATTGATTTCCACAGTTTTCTTACCGTCATTCAAAGCGCTGTCAAAATCTTTCAACGAGGCATATGCAGCAGAACGATTAGAGTATAAGACATGGTTTGGTGACGGAGAAGCTTCAATGGCTTTAGTGAAAAGCTCAACAGCTTTTGTGAAGTCTTTAGCAGCAAAAGCGGCGTTACCTTGTGTTTTGTACTCTTCGGCGGACATTAATGATATTCAATTGTTATTGGAGTGTAAAACTAAATCAACTAAAATGGTGATGATTTTCTTATTTAAACTCCTGGTCAATTTTTTTTCTAGAAACTTCAAGAAAAAAAAGTCAACGATTTTCGGAGTTTCTCGGATTTATTTCCGAGAGCTCATCGCGTATTAAAAAAAAAGTTTTTGGGTTTCAGGTACTTAAATAAGTGCGAGTGGTAAAGAGATGGATTACCAGCTAGGAACTGATCAGTTTGTGCAGTGGCTTCTACAGTCTGGCTATGAACTATCGCCAAAGTTTAGGATTGACGACCTGCGGGCTCAGGGCCAAGGAAGGGGATTGATAGCTACACATGATATTGAAGCCGATGAGATGCTCTTCAAAATTCCTAGAAACGTTCTACTTAATATTGATACTGGAACCTTGGGACAGATAAATGGCAACAAAGAGAAGCTTCTGACCAAATACGACCATTGGGAAGGTTTAATTTTAACCATCTTGTTCGAGCTGTCTCTAGGCGACGAATCAAAATGGGCTCCATACTTCAAGATTTTGCCAAACGAGTTCCATTCTTTGATGTATTGGAACGAAGATGAGATCAAAAGTTTGAGTCCTTCTTTGGTTGTAACTAGAATTGGAAAAGAGAAGGCTCATGATCTATTTGACAAACTGATACCTAGTGCACTAGTTGATCTTGGTATTGATAATCTTCAAATTCCTCTGCATCACTTTCATCAAGTTGCTAGTACTATTATGTCCTATTCTTTTGACGTGGAAAGACCTGATTTCAATGAAGATGAAGAAGATGATGAAATGGTCCAATCAGATGGATACTTCAAGTCTATGATTGCCTTGGCTGATACTTTAAACGCTGACACCAATCTGGTTAATTCTAACTTGTTTTATGAAACAGATTTTTTGATTATGAGATCAATCAAACCTATCTTGGCTGGTGAACAGATTTTTAACATTTACGGAGAGTACTCAAACAGTGAACTGCTGAGAAGATATGGGTATGTGGAATGGAATGCATCGAAATACGATTTTGGTGAAGTCACTTTAGACAACATCAAAAATTCAGCTGTTGAACACTATCAAATCAGCCATGATCTACTGAACACGTTATTAGAGCTTATATCACAGAATGAGGTGGATGAGATTGAAGAAGATATTGTTCTTGACTCATTTGACGTTTACATAGATGGTGATACTATACCTGAGTATACAATTTTGATCCAAGTTTTGGCGACATTGCTTCAACTAAATAAAACCCTCAATTTTGAACAAATGGCATTGGAAGAGTTGTCTAAAACAGTTGCTAGAGTTTTAAAGAAATGTTATCAGTTGGTGGAATCTTCGTCAGTCACAAATGATGCAGTGCTATTATTCGAACTGAGTGTCCAGGCAAGATTGGCAGAATATCCATCACATTCTTTTAGAAAATTCACTCCTCCACTATTATTAAATGACTGTTTCAATAAGATTAAGCTTAGTGATAGAGTTCTTCAATCAGAAGTCGAATCCTTGCAAAACTTTTTGAAAAAACTGCACAGCGGAACGATGTTGAAGTTCATTGAAGATGACAAGTTGAATAGAAACATTTTGAAAAGAAAAACAAACGGGAATGATACAAAGGCTGTAAAAAGACAGAAAACGTGACTTGTTCGTGTTTCTCCTGTTGTCTAAATATATATATATATGCATCTTCATTGCACAAAACGTATTGCTAATCAAAGAAAATAAGACAGGTCATGGTGATAACTATTATTTTGGTCTTGCTTTTGGTAGACCTTCTCCTTCTTTCATTTCTCGCAAGTAAATCTTACTGGGCTGTATCTTAGTTTGAGTTTTGATTTCTTTGGAGGTTTTG
The DNA here is from genome assembly GCA_003706615.3 of Gotozyma montana. Classification (NCBI taxonomy): domain Eukaryota; kingdom Fungi; phylum Ascomycota; class Saccharomycetes; order Phaffomycetales; family Phaffomycetaceae; genus Gotozyma; species Gotozyma montana. The sequence goes on from PPLU03000001.1 coordinate 1,487,462, forward strand.
AAAGAATCATCAGAAGTTGCTATTGCAAGAAAGTTTTCTTTGAAATCCATTGCCACAACCGGCAGTTCCATTCGTGAATATTGTCTCAGTCTTTTACGAGCAACGTGATCCCAAAGGCAGACATGATGATCTGATCCTCCTGTAAACAGTGTGCCGTATTTGTCATGAAAACTGAGGGCATTCACTGGAGACACTAAATCAGCATCTGTTAAATTCAACCTATGACACTTAAACGCGTATTTCTTCCTCTGAATCTCTGGTGATGGGTCAATAAACTCAATTGCGACACGTCCTTCAATTGATCCTTGGGCATACCCAAGTCCATCTGGCATGATCTTCAGTGCATTAGTTTGATAGCGAAGCCCACTTTCTCGTACTTGCAGTGGAGTGTCGAGCTGTCTGTGATCATATAGATGCACCACTCGTCTATCCATCGCCACAACTAGATGCTCGTTAGATGCATCCATTGCAAACACTTTCCCAGGCAGTTCCAACTTCTTGGCTGGGTCCCTCATCCGTCTATCACTGTAATGTACACTCTTGTCCCATGAACCACTCACAACGATATCATAATCTATTCCCACCAACGCCTGAACACCACTGTCATGCCTCGTCAGTACACCACCAGCCCGTCCGTTCTCCAGGTCAAGCTCTTCCACCGTGCCATCAACTGTTCCCACCACTGCACCCGTTCCAGACCAGCATTGTGCCGTCACTGGTGCTCTCATGCCAACTACCACCGGTTCTCTTCCATTCTCAACGCCCCGGCGGTCGTACACGCGGGCATTCCCGTCCCAGCAGCCCACCAGCAGTTCTCGTCCGGTCTGTGAGAATCTAACGCCTGATACAACGTCTGGAATAGCCCCTGCCACCTCGATCATGTGACTGGCCATCTCGTTTGTTTACATACCCCATCTCAAAACACAAAAAGTTTCGGAAAAACCAATCCATCTATAACTTGTCACCTTTCTGATACATTTCACAACAAATACAATGGACGTCTCACAATTACTGAGCAAGAGGACAGAGCCTAAAGCGGGACTAGATAAGGATAGGGGCTCTTACCAGCTCACGGACAAGCTCATTGAGAAGCTTGTTTCCATGGCACTCCCCCCAAGAACGGTTGATGGAAACGAGAACCTACGGGACAGAAGTAAAGCTAGTGCTGAAAGGCCACCGCTTTCTATTCCTACAATGAGTAAGAACTTCATCCAGCTCAACTCGCGTTTGTCAGGATCTTTCACGCTTCTCAATAGCATCATATACTTTCTGGAATGGAGAAACCCATATATGAACATATCGTTGCTCTTGGTCTACACAAACATCGTTATAAACCCAATTCCGCTGATTTTGGCCTCAATGCCTGCAATTATTCTTTATTTCATGACACAAAACTTTTTACAAGTATATAAGCCAGACACAGCTAATTTTATTGAAAGCAATCCTTCGAAAACGATAATCAATAGACTTGAGCCCATTAAACCTACGTCAGAGTTATCAAAGGAATTTATTCTCAATTTGACCGATTTGCAAAATCATATGCTGCTGTATGTTGAAGGTTGGGACCTTGTTGTTCATTACCTAAATAAATTTCTCAATTGGAGTGATGAGACTATATCAACTGGCATTTTTTTTTCAATTATTCTAATGATTGGTTTTACAGTGCTGATAGGTAATTTTCTTCTGGAATCCTTATTGCCTTTAATCAAGTTCTCTTTAATTGTCATTGGCTGGGGACTCTTGTTAGTTCTACATCCTCAATTTTATGATACAGTTAACAATTTCATTCATTCCGAATCAACGAGGCTATACATCTTGAAAAAAACTAATAGGTTGGAAGAGTTACTTGATGGGAATATTGATCATCTTGATGAACCTGAAATTCAAGAAGTGGGAATATATGAAATCTGGCAACTTTTGGAGAACGAATGGGTCTTTGTCGGCTTCAAAAAATTTGCATTCTGGCCAAATGATATACAAAGATTAACGTATGTTGATTTACATGGCAAACTTAGATCAAGAACGGATCTCAGTGCATCAGAAAATGATGACGAATCAGCTGATAATGTGACATTGAGAGAGGAAGATATGGATACCAGTTTTCTCTCTTCTTCAGATACCAGGACTACAACTTCATTGGATCAAATAGCACCACCTCACTCGTGGAAATTCAGACCTAACTCCAAATGGAAAATCGACCTGTTTCCTGAAATCTGGGTTAAACAAGACTTATTAACTGATGATCCCTCTGCAATTTCGATTGATAACGAAGGAAAATGGGTTTATGATAATATCACCACAACGGGAAGATTCAGAAGAAGAGTTTGGACAAGAGAGGTCATCAGATCTAGTCAATTAGACGAAGATCCAAATATGGGTGTTCCATCTTCACCTCAACAAAGTCAGGCCAAGAAAGGATCAAATGAATCTACGCCACTAAAACCCTCTGCAAATTCTGATCCCATAAACGAAGTTAAAGAGCAGTATTCAAGAGAATAGATTACACGAGACATGATTTTAATATTTACGAAACGCGCATGATACATGAATGAAGACTTCAATAAACTTTATTGAATTCAAATATATACGGTTGTTCATAAACTAATTCTGTAGTGATGACTTAAAACTAGTGCTTCATAAATTCATTCAAGCTTAGGAGGCCTGTCATCTTCTTGCTCGCTTCTTCCTGTTGCTTCTTGCTGTTGATCAAATTTGATAGATTATTCTTCTTTCGGTTTTTGGCCCTGCTTTTGGCGGATGGTATGCTGTTTTTGGTTGCTTCAGTTGTTATAAGGGCTGGGTTCAATTTGTTTGGGTTGATCTCTGTCTCTGTTTTGAATAAATCATGATCAATATTTTTATTACAAGATAAACATGATAACCTAAGTTTACGTTCTCTTATCTTCTTCTTCGCACTTGTTTCTTCGGTCGTCTTATTTTTAGACTTCCTGCTAAACACGCATCTCATTCTCAAGTTAACCCCGGGTACAAGAACAGTCAAGCAGTGTGGGCAGAATTCAATTACTTGTTTCTCATTCAAATTCAATCTTTTCTTTTCTAAACTTTCATAAAATCTTACGCTATTGACCCCATTAAGTACACTTTCACCTTCAATACTGGATTTTTGGTTTACAAAGTGACTTAGTCTGTAAAGGTATTGAAGATTTTTGTCTTGGTCCATATCTTCGGTGCTGTTACATTAGATCAAGATATAAAGCACAAGCACAAAATCAAAAATTTTGAGTAGAGGGCACGTGATATTGATTATGTAACTTCTATTTTTATTTTTTTAGCCTCTCTCAAGAAACAAGAAACTACAACTCCACAAAATTCAACCTCAATTTAGTCAACATCATGGACTATTACTCATCACTGGACTCGAGATCTTTGGACTCAACTCCAACGATTTTCGAGATCATCTCATCCAATGAGCTTGAGAGTCTGCTGACACCTTCCATACGTTATCTCATTGTACATTACTCCACTAAATACCCAAAATGGCTGTTGAAGATAGCACTGAATTTTGATGAGTTGAATTTGCTGATTAGATCATTGATTGAGTACAAGTTTCTAAGCAAATGGAACTCAACATTCACTGAAAAGTTCTATGGTCTCAAAAGAATTAGTAAGAACAACTTTCAAATCAATGACTTTGATAATAAAATTACCGAGATGATACAGTTGAAGAAACGACTAAACAGATGGCAAATTCTTTCAATTGTGCTGGTAAACGTCGGTCTAAAGATTTACATAAAAGAGAAACTTGATATTCTCTATGAGAAGAACTTACCATTAGTATTGACTAAGAAACTTGATTCTAAAAATTGGAGATATTGGTTCGTCAAAATTTATCCTCTATTATCTTCTTCAATCAAGCTGATAGACGTCGTATTCCAGATTCTATATTTGAGTGGCAAAACTAAATCCCCATCTTTGATAAATGAGCTGCTAAAAGTGCAGTACTCACGTTTAAGTCAATTTGATTATGATTTACATGAAAAGAAATCTAATGGAAACAATGAAGAATTACCAATTATGACTGCGGCTAGAAACAGACCTCAAACATATGCTCAACACGTTTCTCAGGTTTTATCAAAGTATTATGATCCATTGAAATTCTCCTTGTCCAGATTCTCCTCTACAATTTTCCCTTCTGCAATCTTTTTGCTAAAATTCTTGGAATGGTGGAATTCTTCTGAATTTGCTTCTAAGTTAGTCAAAAAGCAACAAAATCTGATTGATAAAGATATACCACCTCCCAAAGTCTCAACAGTCTCTAGGTCTAAGCTTACCACACAAAACTCGAGTAATTGCCCAATTTGCAAAAACAAGATTACAAATCCATCCGTTATTGAAACAGGTTATGTTTTCTGTTACCCTTGCATCTACAACTATTTGAGTGAGGCAGATGAAAGCAAAGGAGGCAGATGTCCAATTACTGGGGTGAAGTTGTTAGGGTGTCGATACCTAAACGAATCCAAAAGCTGGAAAATAGAAGGTATTAGAAAGTTAATGATCTAGATAACGCTTAGAGAGCTGGGATCTCTAATTATTGATACCAAATCGTGGAAACAAAGTGTATTTATTCAAACTTAAATATATAATATACCTAATAAAACTGGCTAATCCATCATAGTAATACAAAACGAAAACAACATCGCAGACATGCTTAATAAATAAAATTGGGTGAAAGAAAGGGCTTTTATTCTTTTATTCTGTGACTGTAAGATTTGGCATGCCTTCTGGAACAACAGTTTCGTCAAGTGGGTTTCTTGGTGTGAATCCCAAAATCAAGTCATCCTTAGGGAAGATGGTTGCGAAAACTTTGATCTCCTCAGATAATGGGGTGACTTCATGTTTCAAGTCGTTGAACAATAAAGCTTTACCAATCAATGCAGTGAATGTCATCATGACGTAGGTTTGACCTAAACAAACATGAGGACCAGTTCCAAAAACCAACCAGTTCTTTTTGGCTTCGTTGGCTTTGGAACCTTCGAACCAACGTTCTGGGATGAAGTCATCTGGATGTTCGTAAACTTCAGGGTCGTGCAAAGCTGGGTACAAAGTTGGAATCAACATGGCACCTTTTGGAGCGGTGTAAGTTTCATTGACAGCAAATTTTTCTTTCACAACGTATGGGACCATAATGACAGGTGGTCTGTATCTTAAAGTCTCTCTAACAACCATATCAGTGTATTTCATCTTTTCAATCAATTCTAAGGTTAATGGGGCATTTGGATCACCGTTACGGACAGCTAATTGCTCTTCTCTGATCTTCTTGGCGATGTCAGGTCTGTCAGCAACAATTTGGAACAACCAACAAGCTAAAGATGATGAAGCGTCTTGGGAAGCAAATAAGAAAGTGAAAATTGCTTCAGAAATCTCTTTGTCAGTGAATTCACGAACCAATAATTTCGCATCTGGATTGGAAGATTTATTTTCTCTAGCATCTTGCATAACTTTGATCCAAGCATCCATGATACATGTTGGTTCACCACCATTAGCAATGTAGATCTTGGCCTTAGCAGAACAAGCAGCGAAAATTTTCATTGTCATATCAGCAGTTCTTTGACCGTACCAAGTTTTAGTGTAAGGAAGAATAATTGGGAAGTTAACCAGTTCCATAGCAGCAGTAACTAAGTAATAGTCATCGGCAACCTTCTTGATCTGTTCATCGGTAATGTAGTCACCACAGAAAGTTTTTAGAGATAAACCACACATCATTTCTCTAAATTCATGGAAGAAAATAGTTGGGCCATCTTTAGAAATTTCTCTAAAATGTTTCAAATACTTATCCATGACAACCTCTTGGTCTGGGATGTACTCTGATAAAGCAACTTTGGTGAACAGGCCGTTCAAACCTTTTCTGTAATCGACGTGAGCTTTACCATCCAAAAAGACCCAGTTTTCTGGTCTCAAAATTTTCTTTGCAACGTCAACAACACAAGGTTTAACATATTTGGGACTTTGAAAGATTTTTCTACTTAAATCTCTGTCAGAAGCAATGACAACAAATTTGTGGAAGATGGAAACACATGACAATGGACCGGAGTACCATTTTGCTTCGTACTCTTCGAATTTAGGGTCCAAAGACTCCAAGAAAGGACCAATGATTGGCCATATTTTGTACTTTGGACCAGCGATAGAACCCTTCATGATTTGGTATGACACCTGGTCGTATACCAAACCAACGGCAATCAAAGTGAAGATGATCTTCCACCATGAGAGTTCCTTCAAAACGGAAACAATAGCATCAGCTTTGAGGGATTCCTGAATATTCTGCAGCGAACTGAACGGGGCAGCGAATGATGAATTCGAGCTGATAATCTGAAACACAGTGGCCATCCTGGTTGTCTGTTCTGAGTATCTTAAGTGAGTATTTAACCAGGAGAGTTTCCAATCAGAAGTTTTGTTTTTTTTCTGGTCTCTATACGGTTTAAACGAGACAAGAAAAAAAAACAAAGTTTATACGAGGTAAACGAAAATTTCTGAATTCGGAAACACTGGAGATAATCGAAAACAAGTTGAAACAATGAAATTTTGGAGTCGGTGCATATGTCAATCAGGCTTAAGATCTCAGTCAGACTGGGCCCCTGACTCCCTATTCCCAAGTGTGTATGTGGAAATTTCTTTAAAGTCATTGATGCCACTTTCTGGTTGTTTTTGAAAGTTAATTGCGCACCATCAACTGATTAAGCTGCTAGAGCCTTTACTATTTTGGGCTTATCTCTTCAAATTCTCAATACCTAGCTCAAAAACTGTAATCCACTTTCCTCACGGTCACACTTAATGGGAAATTTAAGTCATATCAAACAACATATATGGTGATGTTTTGAATTTTGAAGTTTGGTCTTACTGGATTAAGCTTGTAAACAGCTGTGTCAAAGACAGTAATATGCAGAGCTCGAGTTGAAAAAGATACCCATATAAATGGTCAGTGGTGGATTGCTGAAGTCAACCATGTCGATATTCTGGAACACTAGTACTGTTTGTTGTTATGGAGTCTCAAACCAAAATATTTCAATAATATTTCACAACCTCTCAAATACTCAAGTTATCTGGCTAATTTCTGTCTTCCTGGGAATGGTACCTCTTTGTTGATAAACTTCAGGCAAGTCATTAAAACGTTTACCACATCTAGCATCAGGTAGCACCTTCCAACTAATAAATAGCACCTACTTCAGCTCAATAAGCTTTTATCAAGATCACCCATATTGGAAACTTGTTCTCTGTTCGACTCTTGTCCGATGATCTAATTTATATCAATTGAATAAAATCAATCACAGTAGACGCGTGTTAAAACAAAATTAAATATGTATTTCTTTACTGGTAGTACAGCTTCAAGTTCTATCTTTCTTACCCTCAGCGAAAATTAAAAAGAGTTGTGTTTACGTATGTACGCCTTTAGCTAGTGTCTAGCCATTAGTTCAAGCCTCAGTATAGGTGCCATTGCCTTATAATATGTAAATAAAGTGCTATTATTATAAATTATATGGCTGGTTTTCGAATAATTCAAATATTATAACAGCTCAAAATAATATTTCGTTAAAATCTTCATCAGCATATAAGATTTTTATTTTTATTTACGTTAGTAGACTTCGCTAAATTTTTGAAAAATCATCATAAAAAACCGATAATATATTTGATCAATCAAATATACGTATAACTGATAACAAGTCATTAATTATATTCTAACATTGTATCTCATGAGTCAAGCGCTACCCTGTTTGACAGTTGTGTCAAAGGTTCTGTTGTCGAGCTGTTGAAATTTACAATTATATCAAGCCGTTATACACTAACTGTAACTGAAATGCCAAAAAGAGTAAAGATCGCCGTTCCCATGTAAGATAGAATTCAAATTCATGCCAAAAACGATCTATTGGCTCAATTAAACGTTAAAACTTGGTCCCTGATCTGCACAAACTAATTTAATCTCAGACCAGATCATATTTGAGAATCATATTTGAGAATCATATTTGAGAATCATATCTATGATTGCTAAGTCCGCTAGTATCCAGATTCCATCACCAATATTAAATAAGCCACAGTGCTTCCAGTTGTATGGTGCCCACTGTAGTATGTCAAGCAATTTGTTGTTGCTTGTCGCTTAGTGCTTAATGATGTTTACAAATTGAAGGTTCAATATTCAAGAATCAGAGCTCAAATCCCATTTGGCTAAGTATTTCCCGAAAGGGTTTAACCTTAGATTGCCAATGAGTTAATCTAGCCTCAAACTGCAGACTTCGCCCTGAATAATTCCGAAGAAAAAAAATCAACAATTATTCACCACAACTAATTAAGCACCCGGAAAACACTTCCTACAATCCCGTCATTCCTTAGCCAGCTTTACAACTCAGGTCTTCAATCTTTTGGTTCCGAGCCTTCGAATTTCGAAGCCATTTTCACCCGTTTTTGCCGTTCAACTTTTCAACATTTGTCAAGAAGTTATTTTGCTTGGTTTTGTTAAGCTATTTTTCTCATAATTGATTTAAAACTCAGCATTTCACCACCCACCCTGTCATTATTCTCATCACCTATCCACAGGACACACTCTCAAGTCTTCCAATGGTGAACTTCAAAAAACTCTTCAAACAGACGGTTGAGACAAGCTCATCCGAGACATCATCTAATTCAGCTTCTCATGAGGGTCAAACGGATGTTCAGCTATCTACTGACTCATCCATTGAATCACATCTAAACTACAAACGGAATATTGTCAATGATCTTAATGAGGAGCTCATTCCAATTGTCACACTTTTAAACTGCCAGAACTCCAGACTTTATTTCACTGAGGATGTCTACTTCAACGAGGATCCTCTGAGCAACGAATTTCATTTAGCAACTGCGATCATTAAGGGAACAAAATTGACCATTTTTGACCAGAACAATGCTTTCAAACCAAGAACCATTAGCCTTCTAGATTCAGAAACCATATTGGACTCCGCTAATGACATTCTTACACTCACTCAATTGCAGAAGAGTCCATTTAGTTATTCCATCAAATTTGAAAACCTTCAATCACTTCAGAAAGCTTTTTCTGCAGTGCAGTTATCCATTTACGAGTTCACACACCTAAATGAGTCATACACGGCCTCGTTACTGAGCTCTAAAGGTGTTAGTCTTTCTGACTTACATGTTTTTTTAGCAGAGAATAGACATGTTTACCAAGAGCATTGCAGCGTCAAGATTAATGGAGATTGGAAAAATTGTTTAGTCGTTGTTAATCCATTTGAGAAGAAAAACTTCAACAACTCAGTCAAAAAGACAGGTAATATCTTGATTTATTATGGCTCGAAAGCTCTGAAAAAGAATTTGATTTGTTCAATTGATGATATTAAGAGTTGTTATGCTGTTTTTACCCATGTTGATTTGATAAACGAAAGTTCAGTTATTAAAATTGATGGAGATTTCAGACATTATAAAAACACCCCAGAAGATGATCCATCAGCCATCCAAACCAGGTCGAGATCTAGTTCGATTATCAGTAGCAACCCAATAAGAGCTACTTCAACAGCAGGAAATACACACAGCAGGACCGCTTCTTCTGCAAGCAACACTCACAGACGAAACCCTTCAACAGCTAGCAATGCTCACAAAAGAAATATTTCAATCTCTAGTATCACCTCAACCAACAACGACTTTTCAAGAGTTTCCAAGTCTACACTCTACATTATGCCTAAAGAACATAGATCTGTTCAGAATTTTGAGATTCTAATTAGGTTATTAATTCCAATTTATGATTCATTTCAATTATATGGAAGGTCCAAAAGATTAACTTCCAATAAAAGGGATACAGGGTCGCTTCTATTTGGATTGCCAAGTCTTCCAAATTCCCAAATCCTGACCATAAATCATGCATTAAAACTGGTTCAAGAAAGCTGGTCCTTCATTACAGACCTTGAAGATGTTTCAAACGTTTCAAACGAGTTTGATCATTTCGATTTTAATGCTTTATTCAATTCAAAAGTGGAGAGCTTGTTCAAATCCTCTGATTACCAAGGCTTTGGCAATTATAAGGACGACATATCAAATGAGTTGAAATATCAAGATCCCATCATAACTTACAAAACTCCAGATCAAAGAAAGCCAACCACGGATTCAAAAGAAAGAGATTTGAAAACTTTCCAGGATGGTCATCCAGCATTGAATGAACTCGCTTAGAACGAATAACTGGTGCTATTAAGGTACATCTTGCGAATCAACTTTTGTGCGTTAGCTCTGACTGACTTTCAACGATAGTTTAGTAATCATTCTACTGATTTTTTTTATAAATTATACACGATAAACCTATCTCTGTTATAGATGTGTCTTGTATACCATATATAAGTTCATATACTAATGGTTCTCGTATCCCTTTGATGGTCTCGCAGCCTCAGATTTCCTAACAACTTTCAACATATAATAAACTGCACTTTAGTTCAGTGATATATGAGCAACTTTTCATAATTCATTATTGATGTCCAAGATAAACCAGGAAGAACTCCTCATCGTAAACATTACACAGCAATCAAAATTATGAGGTCGTCTTTTTGGCCAAGATATCACCAGAATGTATTATCGAATGGGAATTGAATTGACGCCTAGCAGGCAGTGAAGTGGAGGTGCAGGTTGAAGGTTCTGTGAGATGACTAATATCATATAACTCTATGCGCTTTAATTCTCAAAGTTTTGATCTCATTATACTATTGTGCAGCAGTGAAATTCAAAGAAACATCTTCTTCATTTGACACTTGTTTACTTTTTGTTTTTGTTAGTTACTTTTCAATGAATTCCGAGGTGAGTCACGTGCATTTCCTCGGAACTTCATGTCTTTGTCGTCTTTTTCAAATCTGAGATCAGTGGTACATAGAGTTTAGGACTAGTAACAAGTTACATCTATTCATTAGACACAAGCATGTTCCATCAAGATTAGAAGACACAGCATTATTCGCTCAATCCGGCAGCAATCTCATCATACTACTCTTTCGAAGCCAATGAGAAAGTATCAGCTCTGGTTATCAACCTTACTCTAAAAACTCCAAACAAACTAGATACACTCATCCCAACTGTAAGAGGCTACCCAGAGCTTTCAACCAAGGGAAGGTGGAGCTACCATTTACCAAAGCTTCGTCTATGCTGAAAGGACAGACTTCCATAGTGACGCGCCCAGCTCACTGCTTTTTGGCGATTCCTGAAAAATGTTAGTATTTTCTACACAGGTCTTGATGGTTGCCTGAGTCACAGATACATAAAAGGTCTACGAAATACACAAGGTTCAACACAATGGAGAGGTAGTGGCCTGATGTAGAAGTGAATTCCAAATATTGACATATCTAGGCATCATTTCAGCTTCTTGTTTCCTTCCATATTTTAGTAATAAAATTAACTCCTTTTGTTCCAGAAATCAGTAGACTGGAAAGAGTATTTCATACCTAGGGTGAATGAGACATTGAAACAGGACACGTTTGGCTTACCAACTTTCATATTGGATCAACCAGATTCATCATTCGATGGGGCTCAAGCTCTAGATTTCAAAATAATGAAGAGCGAGCAAAATCAATCATAACAGAAGTCCGAAGCAAGCTGGAAGGCCACAAACAAAGGCACTAGATACTTTAAGATCCCATATTCCAATATATATCAATTGAAGCAGCACATATAGCTCGATGGTAGTGGAATAGCTAGTATTATGATACACATCAAAGTTTCTGAAAGACTCAATAATCCAATCATTCTGTAGCAAAAGACGAGCAGTATAAAATGATAGTCGTTATAGCCATGTTCAGAAATGGTTCGTGACTTGCTGGAGATCAATATCTATTGTTTTGTAGTTGATCTTTCTATCAAATCTCTCGATCAAGATTGAAATGCTTCCTTTATAATGGAACATGAGATAGCCTGCTTCGGGGAGCCTCTAAGGGAGTTTGAGAATAGCTGAATAGCCTTTCTTGGTGAGCAAACTCAAGTCAACCAACACAGCGATGAATCATGAACATATAAACAATTGAATAACTGAGAGAAGAACAGCGGGAGGTTTCCAGGAGGAAAGAGCAGTGTAATAATCTGTTATCATGATCAGGTCATTTGTTGTTGTTATTCTGCATTCATCGTAGGCTCCATATGACTTTTTGGAACTTCTGATCTTGGAGATTGGAGAATGGAACGGAAGAAAGAGGGAACTTGAAACAACTCGAAAATTTTTCGTCGACGAAGTTATACTTCAAAAATTTTCATCGCGTTTGGTTTGTTTGTTTTGATGAAAAAATTCAATCTGAACGCGTTGAGAAAAAATTTGAACGCGTCTAATAGAGCTAATGGTCCAATAAGCCAGGCAATCGTGATATTGGACTTCAGGAAGGTAACCCAATCTCTAGATAAATGAGTCCATAGTATAGTATACTACACTTGATACCCTCAAAAAATCTCGTTTCAATTTTCTGTGGTAAAAACTGTTGATGAATTGACTTTTAAATCTGAAAAGGGCGTTTCCATCAGGATAGGGTTACCCAAGCCAAAACCAATGGCCCCAAGACGACCATCAAGTTGCCCTACGTATCCACAAGTACCCTAGGCAGCTACTGCTAGCTCAAAGGAGTGCCAAAATCTAGGCAGAACCTGTTCCTTTCAAAAATCAGGGACATGTTTGTGCCTTTAGGACCGGCGACAGGGCGTCCTCGTTTTTTATAAATCACTTTAAGAGCCCATAAGAGAAGTGTTGGAGCTGGTTATCAAGGTCTGGAGTACTCTGTGTCCTAAGTAGTGAATGTCATTGAGTATGAGTCGATTGCATGTAAATTGAGGGAGATAGAAAAGTCTACTAAATTGAAGCCTTAACTACTGTATTAACCACGATATCATGAATCCGCATTATGTAGCGATGGTGTTGATTGTAGGATGCGGAGGTTTTTTTTAGCCATTTTAACGCTGATGGTGTGTATTTATATAGGTTATGTATTGCTACGGGGGGCTACGGGGGGATTTACTGTTGCGAGAGCGAGAAGGGGGAGTTGTTTGTGGTATGTGTATTGTAAACAGGTGGTGGTTGTAGTTGATGAGGAGTGTGCAGTTGGATGTGATTTTTATAATTGTAGTGTGATTCTAGGTTGTGAGTTTTTTTTTTTTTTTTTGATTTTTTTGTAGATAAATTAACGGATAAATTGG